>PVIJ01011298.1:0-55472 GCA_004024925.1 Scalopus aquaticus | reverse complement strand
CATTTCCATGATAATAAATGATGTTGAACATTTTTTCATGTACCTGTTGACCATTTACTTTTCTTCTTAGGAGAAATGTCTGTTTAGCTCTTCTGCCCATTTTTTTTTTTTTTTACTGTTTTGTGTTTTTTTTTTAATATAAATATATATTTTATTGTTATTATGTCTTTTACATTTTGTATTCCCCTTGGGTAGCCCACCACCAATTCACCCGTGATCCATCTTCATGGTCCCTTGTGTTCTTTTCTATTCCATTTTGTGCCCTTTTCCTTCCCTCCCTCCGCCTCCCTCCCTCCCCCCACTGATTGTCTCTCTCCCACCCGGCCTCCCTATAGTCCTGTTATAAGTGAAACCCATTTTTTGACTGGGTTATTGGCTTTGTTTTTGTTGAGTTGTATGAGTTCCTTGTAAATTTTTATAAGTCTTTTATCGGATGTATTGTGTGCAAAGATCTTTTCCCAGTTGGTAGGGTGTCTGTTTGTTTTGGTTATAAAAATGGTGTGATCTTAAAGTCTCACTTTTACATTAATTAAATGTGTGCGGTTTTTGATGACAAATATGTAGGAACATAAAGGGTAAATTCTAAAATGATTAATGTTAATATGGGAACAAAATCTCACAAAAAGAAGAAAAAATATGGACAGGTAATTGAATTTAAGATCTATATAGAGTAGGATTGAGACTATAAACCATCTTTGTTCATTCAAGATATTTCAGTAAAAAGATTGAATCATATCTGTTACGATTATAAATTGTTGAAAGGCAGAAATAAGGTTATATTATTCTTTTTATAAATACTCATTGCAAAGCAGTAGCTCTGAACTGACTTAAATATCAAGAAATATTTGTTGAATATTAATACATGATTATTTTCCTTCATTCCAAGGTAGTTTATACATACATAAATTTATTCAACAGTCATCAGTCATTAGCTGGGAAGTATAAATTTTGCATATTCTAGTTTCATATTTTAAGATTATTTCATCTAAATTTTACATCTTTTCTGCAGATATTAATAATTTATGCATAGCTTTTTCACTTATTGCATGCAAGGCACATATGTGTATGGTTTATAAGAACATTTTGCTATCAGAAATTACTGGCTGTGGTGCTGGAAACAGTAATGGAGGGAACATGCTGAAATAGTAATTGAAGTTTTAAAATGGCTATCCACTATGAGTCTGAACAAAGAATAGTTTTCATGTCTCATGGGTGCTTGGACAGAATAAATATGCTTTTTTCCAGACAGCAACATAAATAGCAGTATCAGTGCACTGCACCTTTGAGAGGTTATTAATATAGCTACTGTCTGTGTATTGCATGGTTGAACAATCAAGAAATGGTGATTTTAAAGAGACTGAAAGTTCACAGAACAGTAAATTATGAATTAAAAGAAAAAGAGTAATTCAGAAATTAATATTAATGGACTTTATATAAACTCAGACAATTATTTTTATTCCCTAAATGAGATCTGTATATGAAATATTTACCAGTTTACAGTTATGGAAACAATAATTCTTTTGTTGGAAATGCAATAAATATCCAAAAGGCAGAGTTTATTCAGATAATCAGGTGTATGCCTCTGAATGATATCAAGAATGTTTATTTTAGACATTCATAATGTTCACAAGAGCAGTATGTGAGTATTGATAATTTTTTCTTAAGTAGGTAACACTTTCGTGAGTTAATGGTGATAAAGTGGGCAAATTTTTTGGCTAATTTTCAAGCAATATTTATTTGGACAAGCTCAAATAACCAGTGATTTTGTCTGTAAAAGCACAAGGATATGAAGTATGCCTTGCTTAAGGGAGGAATTCTTTTTAAAAAAGGCAAAATAAACAAGTACTAGAAACGGGTAAAATCAGGAAGTTGTGGGTCTGCTAATCCTAAGCGGCTTAACCGGCCACCATTTAGTTATCTGTAACTTTGCATTCCTACCCAAGGTCAGAACTGCCCGGTCAATCAGCTATAGGAGCCCAACCCTAAAGCAGATCACTTTGGGAAGGGTGTGCATCAAGAGGTATGACCGGGAACGCCCTGGGGGCTGATGACGGCTGCATAAACTTACTCCTGACTCATACATCATGAGGTATGACCGGGAACCCGGGAACGCCTGGGGAACTGAGGACCGATGTGTGACAAAGGACCCCAGAAGCTGATCAATGGAATGCCTTATTGATAAGATTGAAACCTTAGCTGGGGAATCTAAGGTTTGACCTCAAATTATAGTACTAGTCATCAAGCAGAGAAGAAATTCCTGGAGAGCAGACCCACATGCCCTAATGCTATAGATAATAGGATACACCTTTCACTCTTTCCCTTTGCTCTTTATCTTCTCATCCCCCCACAACTGATGATGTGAATACTTTATCAGTAAAAGGACCGGGATCTCGCTCATTGAGCAGCATCCTGCATTTCGTAGCCTGCTCCACGACTCCCGTGTCATCAGTGTGGTGTTGCTCCCGAAGCAACAAGTGGTGCCTGAACAGGGACATTGTATTTTAATTTCTTTGCTCAATCCCTTGATTATTTATTAATATACTGATTAATTTATTTTGGATTCCACAAACATTAATGAATAAAAGTGGGTATGGCAGATCAAATACTACATGAGACATACTATATGCAATGTTTTCATTATATTGTATTAATTTACATGTTATAGACACAAAACTAGGTAATGTTTTATTTAAAGAGGTACAATACTCTGCAAAATTCAAACAAGGAAGATTATGTCCATGTTTGATCAGATATTGAGATAGAAGTATCATATAGGCAGAGGTTGGCAGTTATTTTGGACTTCAGCAGAGGATGTTTGAAGGCATTCTGGAAATAGTGAATACATCATGAGCATAAATTACAAAGTGAATTGGCAATCCTGGGGAATAACTTGGAGGAGAATAGATATTCATATTTGGTTAAAGATGTAGCATAAGAAAGACTAGAATTGTTACCTTATGTAACATCCTTTGAAGTGTTTCTGGAAGTACTTTTAAACCTCCATTTCCATTGTCGCTTTTCTATAGTTCTAATACTGTAACTGTCTCAGGACCTTTCACTTGAATGACAATTTACCATGTACTGGCAGACTCATCTCATCAAAAGTTAAGTTTTATTATTTCCAAAGATAATGTCAAAGTCCAAAGAACCTTATTCTCAATCTCATATTGTAAGCCAGTAAAATAAAATAATCAAGAATATGAAGTCAGTGTCAGATGATGTCGGTTCATATCCCTGATCTTCTACTTAAATAATTAACCACTTTATTGCTATGAGATACTCTTATCTGTAAGAGTAATGTTGCAATATATAAATACTTATACTGCATAGAATGAGGTAATCCATATGAAGTCACTTAGTGTGTCAGGTGAGAGACAAACAGTGAACACCGGTAGTGGGCTCAGGATGCTGCTGTTGATGATAATTGTTAATTTGTCTGATTTCTAAAATGATCCATGATTTTTCTCCATCCAGTTGTTTCTTTAACTTCATCCAATGTGTCTTTAACTCAAGTGATTTGCCAATCATTTACATAAATATATATTTTGAGGAGTACAACTTCACACCTTCCTGTGTACACGTGCCTCATTCACCCTCCATCAAAGCTTCAGTGCCAGCCCTGTCCTCTTCTCCCAAGCACCTCTAAGAAACTGTATATTTTTTCAGTCTATGAATTATTCTTTTGTTTTCCTGATTATTTATATGCTGTAAATGAGTGAAAACTTTTGATAACTGTATTTCACTTTCTCGCTTATTTCATTTAACATAATCTTCTCAAGACCCATTAATTATTTTCACAAAAGGTACTATTTCATCTTTTTTTTAGTAGCTTAGTATTATTTCATTTAGTATATATTCCACACTTTCTTTATCCAGTTGTCTGTCCATGGGCATGTAGCCTGATTCCATGACTTGGCAATAGTTAATAATGTTGTTATTATCAAAGAATTTCATAAATATTTTTGAATCACTGCTTTCGTGTTTTTTAAGTAAATGCCTGTAAGTGTCAATAGTATTGCTGTATTTTATGGTATATCCATTTTTATTTTTTGTAGAAATTTCCATGCTATTTTCCATAGAGACTGCACCAAAATACATTTCCACCAACAATGGAATTAGGATGCCTTTTTCTTCACATCCTTGTTAACATTTGTGTTTCAAGTCTTTGTTATAGAGGCCAGTCTTATGAGAGTGAGGTCATTTCATTGTGGTTTTGATATCCATTTCCCTTGAAGCTGAGTGATTTTCATATACCGATAAGCCATCTTTATGTTTTCCTTGAAGAAGTGTCTATTTAATCTTTTCCAATTTTTGAGTGAGGGAATACAATACCTCCAATTTTTTTTTCCTTTTCTTTAGGGTTATTTTGAGCCCTCAGGGTCTTTTGTGATTCTATATAAATTTTATAATTAGTTTATTTCCTTGAAGAGTGTTGTTGGAATTTTGATAGGTACTATAAATTGCTTTTGATAATATGGATATTTAAGCCATGTTATTTTACCAATCCATGAACATTTTATTTCTTTGTGTTTTATTTCCTTTTATAGTGTCTTATAGTTTTTATTGAATAGATCCTTTAGTATCTTTGTTAAGTTTCTCTGCATGTATTTCATCTATTTTGGTGTGATTTTAAATGGGGTTGTTTTCTTAATTCCTCTTCCTTCTAACTGTTTGTCTACATAAGGAAAACAAGATATTTTTGTTTATTGATTTTGTATACTGCCATATTACTATTGTCATTGTTTCTCACCTTTTTTAGGTAGAGTGTTTTTGGATTTTTTGCGTATTTTATATAAAGTAATCTGTGAAGAGTGATAGTTTCACTTCTTCTTTTCTAATTTGAATCCCTTTGATGTCTGTTTCTTGCCTAGTAGCTCTGTGTGAGACTCAAATACTGTGTTGAAAGGGGGAAAATTGAACATTCTGCTCTTATTCCTGGTATGCATACAGTGCTTTCAGTTTTTCGTCATTAAGTATGATGTTGGCTATCGTTTTATCATATATGGACTTGATTATGTTATATCCCTCTTATTCACATTTTATTGAGTTTTTATCAAAATGGATATTGACTCTTGCTGCCTTCTTTTTCAACATCTGTTAAGTGATCATGTGACTTTATCTTCTTTGTAATGTGGTGAATGACATTGCTTGATTTTGTGTATATAAGCCATTTTACTCCCTGGAATGAATCCCACTAGTTGTTGAACAATTGAGTTAATATGTTTTACACATACCCCCTTCTTTAACATTACTTCCTGTTTTACTGTTTTCATCACACAATTTAGCATGTATGTTATATTTGAAATTATGTTATATTTGAAAAGTCACTTTATGGGCAGTGAAATGACTTGTCCTTCAACCAAAACTACTTAAATAAAAACAAAATAGTCAGTAGTTCTAAAGTGCTTGGATTTTAATTGGATCTATTTGTTGCAAAAAGGAAGGCATTTACCAATTTGATTTATCAAAAATATGTTATCTTTGAATAAATAGAAAGGTCATTATAAGTTCAATTTCTTTAGATACAAAGTAAAAAAACGATCATGCCGTTTACATGATAGGTAACTTATAGTCAAACTAAGAAACGCTATCTCATTAACCAGCATTTATTAAAGTCTTGAAATGTCTTATCGTTTTCAAAACAAGTTTTAAGTTCTTTTCCATGTATTACTCTTTTTCACAATGCTTATCCCAAGGACCATTGTGCCCATAAATTATTTCACATGACAGTTGCTAAATAAATATTTTGAATAAATATTGTGGAGAGGCATAATTATAACAAAAAAGTTTAAGAAGGTAATGATATGCTGATTGTAACTGGAAACTGTTGCCCTGGTGGAAAGCTGCCTGTTTTGTAAAAGCAATTAGAAAATTTTGCCTAGGAGCAAACCATATCCTGCTGAAATTTATCAACCAAAAACATATATAGCAGGTGTTTTTCTGTGGTTGTTATTGATGCCTTCTTAGTTTCATGGAATAATGTTACAGATGAGATGATGCATTATAAGGATGATATTAGCAATTAATAGAGTGACATATGGTGAACGAGATAGACAGATGGTCTAGACATTGACATTTTCATATATTTATGTCTCTTGATGCTCACTTTTTCCCTAAAAACTATAGTTTGAAATGCATTGTATCATTTTGATAGGCAAATGAATTTTACTGAGTTCTAGCAACTAATATTTAATAACATGGAATTTACATGTTATTTAATGGAGATTAATATTGATGCGTTTGTAAATAAATATATATAATTTAAAATTACCTGAACAATTACAAAATTTGATTTTCAATGGTGACCTTCCAACAGTTGTTCAGAAATATATTCTACGGAAGTCTGACTTTGCTCATCTTGTTTGACCTTTTCTGTGCTGCAGTTTGCTTACTTATACATTGATGCAAGTGAATGTACATGAGCACTATGGACTTCTTCCAGTTGCCAATTTTAAATATTCTTAAGTACAGTTACGGGTATGGCTTTTGTGAACTTTATAGTATGTTAATGTTACATTTAGTTAAATATCTGTTTTAGTCCACTCCAGCAGCTGTAATAATAATATGATAAACTGAGTGGCTTATAAACAAACAATAAATATTTCTCAAATCTTGAGAATGAGAATTTCAGTATCTTTTCTGATGATGACTGCTTCTTCATTATAACTTGTAGACTATAGCATTTCATGGCAGAAAGGGTGAAGGAATGTTCTGTAGTCTTTTTTTATTGGGGCACTAATCCCATCCAAAAAGGTTGTACCTGCATCACCTGATAACCTCCCAAGTCATACCCCTCCTAATATCATCATGTTAGGCATTACGATTCAGCATATAAATTTGGGGGGGGGTGCACAGATACTCGGTCAATTGCAGTATTGCTGTTTACCTTATCAAGTAGTGTTTATCTTAGTTTCTGGCACAGAGCAGGCAATAATAATAATAATAATAAAATAATGATAATGATAATATCTGGTAAACTATTGCTAGCAGTGTATTATAGTTCTGTAGTGCATTATGTTTTGGGGAACAGTTTAAAAATATGTAAATGTTGCTTTTATTTAGTGCCCAACCTGTAGTGATAAATCACCAAACTGTTTCTAAATATTATTTAGAGTCTATAGCTCTTTCAAAATCATTTACTATTAGAATATAATTTCATATTAAGGTAAGGGATTATTTATTTTCATATATTTTCTTATTATTGTGAACCCTTATACTATATAGTGCTTTTAAACAAAGTGCCTTTAATAAAATAAAGTTGATTATAACATGATCCTTGTTTCACTATAACCTAAGAAATGTAGTTTTGAGAGTTAAAGGGTAGTAAACATTTTAATATTTAAAATTAATAACAATTCTAGGAGAGTTGGGATAAAAATAGTCAGAAACAACACTTTAATTTTTAGCATATAATTGCAAAATTTGAAAATTTTGAAGTCAATGGTGTGAGAATATGACAGTAAATGGTGATAAAGTAGTGTATCATGACCAAAGCACAAAACACCTACAAAAACAAAAGTTATGATCAAGTAAACAATATATGTCAACTAAAATAAACAATCAAGAAAACAGTCCTAAAATATGTTATTGTTGTATCAGGATAAACAAATGGAAAACTAATGAAGCCAGCAAAGGAATTTAAATATTAGAGGTAAACTTTCCATTCAGAAGGAAATTTTAATGAATTGTTGAAATGAAAACTGACTTTTGTTAATAGTAAATCTGTGAATCCCTAAAAATCCCCTTGAATGCAGAAAATCATATTTCTGTGTTAGGTGCTATTAGCACAAAGCATCTGAAAGAGCTATGATGACTTAGTGGCCTTTCCAGTAATTTTTATCCTAATGAAAGATGGGAGTTGTAAAAACAGTGAAGTGAGGGCTCCTTTATTGATTTATCTACAGTGCAAACTCACTTTTATTTTAAAAATAGTAACATAACTGGTTCCAGGTAGGAGAACCAGTCATTAAAATGACTGTAGTGTCATCATTGGGATGTCTGATACTTTGCATATCTACTCAAAATTTAATTGTACCATGCAAAGTGAAAGATACAAAGTGGAATGAAAAATGATGAAAATACAATTACCCAAATAGGAAACAAAAGACATAGTCAAAATATATGCAGGTATGACTGAGGAGGAAGAGGAAATGTATATATATTTTTTGGCCCTGGCTTTATACCCCTGTCACCTTTCTCCTTCTCCTTTCCTTTATCTAAAAAGCCTCACTTCATTTTTCTCTGTCTCCTAGTTCATGTAACTATTTTGCTTTGTTGAATTAGCTACTGTGTAAGTGTTGAATATGTCTTTGTCATCCTAATTTTTATTGCACATAATTCCCCTGCACTCCTACCATTTTGCTATAATAGCAAAATTTCATCTTTCCTTATAACTGAATAACATTCCATTGTGTAGATGTACCACATCTTCTTGTTTTGATCCTTTATCAGTAGACACTTAGGTTGTTTCATATCCTAGCTATTGTAAATAATGCTGCCACAAATACTGCAGAGCTTATAGTTTTTTGAGTTTATGGGTTCATATTTTTGGATAGATGCCCAAGAATGTTATTGCTTTTGTCATATGGTATTTCCATTTTTAATTTTCTAGAATAAATCCAGAATGCTCTCCAAAATGGCTGTAACCACATTTATATTCTGGTCAACATTGTAATAGAGCTCTCTTTTTTCTGCATCCTCTGTAGCACTTGTTGGGGTTCCTTTTAAAGTCCTGTTTCCATAGGTATAATATCTTACTTCGATGTTGACCTTCATTTCCCTTATTAAAAATGATGTTGACCATTTTTTTTTTTTAAGATTTATTTTTTATTTATACATACAAGCTGGGGTACAGGCCAGAGGCATGGGTCAGCGAGAGGGTTCACCAGAGACAGAGCGGGTAGCAGAACAGGCAGATCAGAAATACACTGCTGAGGGGAGCAGCGGGCAAGGCAGGAGAGGTCTGCCGCGCCATGTGGGATTCTCCCTGGCTGGGCTTCGAACTCGCGTTGCCGCTGCCGACAGCTCCACAGCGCAGCGCTTAACCCCTGCGCCACCAGGGAGGCCTGATGTTGATCATTTTTGCACTTATCTATTGGTTGTCTAGATGGCATCTTTGGTGAGCAGTTTGTCGTGATACACTGCCCATTTATTAATTGGGTTGTTAATTTTTTTATTAAATTGAATACATTTTTGTGCATTTTGGGTATTAGGTCCTTGTCTCTTGCATGGCATGTGACTATTTTCTCCCATTTGGTAGGATGTCTTTTTAATCTTCTTATATTTTATTTTGCAGTATAAAATATGTTGGTTTTAAATTTGATGTAATTGAATTGTTTATTTTTCCCCCCTTCTTTTGGGGAGTCAAATATCCGAAATTATCTATATCGTTGATATTAAGTCTATTGCCAATGATTTTTCTGTTTTTTTTTTTTATTGTTGTAAGACTTTATCTAAGTTCTTAATCCGTGTAGAAGTTACTTTTGTGCATGGAGTTAGAGAATGATCCTTGTTTATTATTTAGCATGTAGCTGTTAAGTTTTTTATATATATTGATATCTGTATTTGTATTTATTTGGGGGATTTTGATTATGTTTCATTAAACCATATATCCTTTTTTATTTCAATACTGTATTTGAAATTATTATTGCTTTGTAGTATGTTTTAAAGTCAGGTAAAGTGATGCTTCAGTTTCTTTCCTATTTTTCCTCTGAGGATTGCTTTAGCCTTCTATGATTCCATATAAATTTTAACATTTCTATGTAATTTCTTTGAAAATTATTTTTTGAATTTTAATGGGACTTGTGTTAAATTTATATATTACTTTTGCTATAATGGTCAATTTGACCTTAGTGATTTTCTCATATATGAGCATGGGATGTCTTTCCATGCCCTCTGTCATGATCTGTACCCTTTAGTAAGTTTTGTCATTTTCATTATGTAAGTCCTTTACCTTCTTGGTTAGGCTAATTCCTCAGTATTTGATTTTTTTTTATAATATATATTTGATTCTTTTTGATGTGACTACAGATGGAGTTATCTCAATATCTTTTTCTTCTCATTCATTAATATAAAATGAAAATGCAGATTTTTTGTTGCATTTTATAACCTGCCACTTTGCTATATTCATATATTGTTGCTAATAGTTTTGTTGTTGTGGTTGTTATTGTTGTTGGGGTATTTGGGTTTTTTTAAGTATAGATCATATTGTCTGTAAATAATGACAGTTTCACATTTCAAACGTGGATTCTTTTTATTTACTGTTGTTTGCTTACTCTAGCTAAAACCTCTAATACTATATTAAACAGACTCAGTGACAGTTGGCATCCTTGTCTTTTTCCTGATCTTAAAGGGAAAGCTTTCTTTTTTTACCATTAAGTATTATATTGTCTGTAGTTTTGTGAGGGGAATTTTTTAATACTGAAATTCAAATTATTTTAAAATTATGGTTTTTACCCTTGCATTTAACATATTTTGATATACTTTTCCTTCTAGTATGATATAAGCTATGTTCTATTGTTAGCTAGCCCTGCAATAATTTTTATGTATATAGGCATGTAATATCAGCATACCCAACAACTAGATGTCTGGTACATAGTAGACATGCTCAGAAATACTTGGAAAAAGTGAATATTTTACTTCCCACTCTTCTGGACCCAGTGTAAGAAGCACAGAATAGAACAAATCTAGCTTTTGAGGGATTTACACTCATTGAAATCATCATAAAGCAGCCAGGGGATATCGCTAAAGCAACAGAAATGTGTATTATAGACAATATTAAGTCTTAAAGACAATTCAAAACAAAAGAAAGGCAGAAGACAAAAATGTTAAAATTAACCTTTGGAAAATAAATCCATTGATCATGAAATGTTTTTTATTCACTTTATGCCTAAGTTGAGTATTGTTACATATTGCTTTAGTTTAGAAATCATTCATTTATTGAACAACATTGACCTTTGAGTGCCAATGAATTAGAAATTAAATAAAAAGTATGTTTCCTCAAGAAGATCAGTGATCTACTTTAGAGGGAAAAACTGCACAGAAATGTATACATTACCATATATCACAGCATGAGATATTGCTGATAAATAATAACAGTGCTTTCAATTCAAAAGGGATAAAACAACCACTCTGCCTAGTAGAGTTCAGAAAATTTCATAAGAAGGGATGAGTAGGGATTTAAGAAGCATAGGCAGACAGAATGTTGAGAGATGGAAAGATATTCAAGACAGATAAGGCATAACAGTGAAGTGTCATGAAAAAGACATTTTAGGAAATAGAATAAGAGGCAATGGTGAATTAATTATGGAAGAGTATAAACTTATTGATAGTGGGAAATTTGGGAGTTATATTTGATTAGATAGATGGATCTTATTGTGAAAATTCTCATACGCAATGTCAGGTTAATCATTTTATCTTGAATGGATAGAAAGTTTTTGCTTTTTATAAAACATAATTTTTAAATAAGTCAGTGCATTGAATAAATATTTATTGAATGATAATTATGTGCTATTAAGACACCATACTAAATGCCAGCGAGGCCAAAATAACTTAAGATAAAAGCCCTACTTGTAATGAATTTACTCTCATTGGTAGAGGGCAAGAGGTGATTCCAAACTTAATAGAAAATTACAATATTTTATTGTAAACTCTAAGCTAGAGCCATAGGAAAGAATAATGTGTGTCCTGGAAATTGCCAGAGAAGGTTTTCCACAAGAGGCTGAACTTGAACCGACCCTTGAGGTTGTAGTAGGCAAGGTTAATGAGAGAGAAAGGTGAACAACAAGTAGAAGGAGTCACATGTGCAATGTCATAAAATACAGGGGAACAGAATGTTAGAAAATAGGGCATGAATGGAGAATGGTAAGACTGAAAACAAGTTGTCTATTATAGTAATTCAAATAAAAGCAATATAAATTTTGTTAGTAATAGGAGAAGAGAAATGCAAAGAAGAGTTTAGAGAAAAGTAGCTTAAGTGAGCATTAGTATATAAGTGACTTGAGGAAGAAGTTGTGTTTGTGAAGGAGACTAAAAAAAGAGTAACTTAAACAGAAATTGGTAATAGAAGAGAACGACATTATGATGCCACAGGGAGAAGAGAGTTTGTAAAGGAAATGTGGTTAAAATTTCAAGTGCTGCAAAGTGGTCAAGAAAGTAAGAATTCATTGAATCCAACGTCCAAGAGGTTACCAGTGACCCTGGTAAAATAATTGTCATTAGAATTGCTCATGTGGAAAACACATGCCTATAACTGAGAAGTAATAGTTGAGAAAATTAAGTTTTAAAGTGGGAAGTAGAAACATGACTGTGAAGCAAAGGCAAGAACTGGTTAGTAGACAGAGTGGCAACCATTGAATAAAGATTGTTTATAAAATATGAGCTGTAAATAGCGAAGACAAAGATCCAGTTTTTATGGGAGGTTGAAGATACAGGTAGGAGTTGAGTGAATTAGAAGATTACATTTTTAAGATATGAAGAATATTAAGGATATGAAATACATGAAATAGAGGGTATGGCATTGTCCTTGGAACAAATACACCCTCTTATTGAGGTAGAAGGAAACTAGAAAGAAACCAATGAGGATATAGAGAATTTACAGGTGGGAAACAAAATAATCCATCACTGTGTTCCCCATTATTTTCCCTGTAAAGTAAGTTAGGTTATCAAAGGAGGAAAACATTCAGGAATTCTATTATGAAGTAAAATGAAACTGAAGGCAAAATGAATAGTAGTAGGGCTCTAGGGGAAGTCACCAAGCAGTCAGCCTCTGAGATACAAGAACATATCCTGTGGGTTTTATTTGACCCAGTGCACATCATTCTAGGGCACACTTAAAATCCTTTGAGAAATTTTAAAATAAAAGCCCATGCCAGGGTCCCAATCCATACCAATTAAATCAAAATCTCTGGAGGATAATTCAGTTAGTCCACCCCTCTCTGAGATAAATCAGATGATTATTGCAATGAGGATTCAGAAAACAATTTGAAATGATATATTTTTTTTTCCTTTGGGAGTCTCTCCCTCATTCCCAAGGAGCAATGTACTCACTGGCAGACTGGTTGGAACATTTAGTTACACTTATATTCCTTTTCTACAGAGTGGCAAAGTGGACGTTTGATAATTCAGGTCACCCAGCTAAAACATCAACATACCTCTTCTTCCTGGACATATCAGTATACACAGAGCAATATGAATTTGCATGTTAAACATAAAAGATAGACTCATTTTCATACTTATCATGTATTACTAGCTGGAAGTGGTACTGATTACTCTTGAGATAAGAGTTTCTTTGGAAGAAATGAAATAGGGTTACAACTGAATGAGCTGCATTTCATTTTCACTTGTACTGTCTGTCCTTTTGACCACCTCTAGCTTATGAATTCTGAGGAAACAAGCCAAGGCAAATATAGGGTTGCATATTGAATACAATTTTGAGAAGGAAAATAACTAAATATGATTTTATGAAACAAATTATTTAAAGTTTATGCTGACGTTTCTCTCTTTTTGGAAGGCAACATTGGTTTTACAACATTGTATATGATTCAGAAGTATAGCTATAGGATCATACTTCTTCATATGTAGGTTACCGCACTGCGCCCACCACTAAGGCACCCTTAGAATATTAGTCTCATAATTCCCTGTTGTCTATTGATACTCCAGTCTATATAGCATTTGCTTTATAGGCTTACTGTTTTAATCACATTATTTTTAAAAATAAAATTTGACATTTCTATTATATAGTTAAGATCAGTATTTTTCACTAATTTATATGCTGAGGACTATTTAATTAGAAATTTTTCAGTTTTGACATAAGGTAAAAGAGCCATCTTGTATGAGTTATATTTTCTGTAATAATAATTATATTCTGCATCTGTTTTAATAAAAGCTCATGGTCATTTTCTTGGCTTTGGATACATTTCTGTTTCAGATTTGAAGAATATACATATATTCATGTTTAGGAGAAGTGATAATGAAAGTAAATAGTAATATTGCTTCTTTTCATCCCATTACCGCATTTCACATCTCCATGGATATTTCTACTAATAGAACAGAAAGGCAACAAAATCTTTTAGATACAGAACCATAAAGCAAAATAAAAGAGGAACTTTTTATTGCTTTTCTAAATATAAACTTCCATGGATAAAATGTGGCTTTTCCTTTTTTTCAGGTAAATGTAACATGTAACCTAGTTTTTCTTTCTTTTAATAAAATTTTCACTCATTTACCATTGTTTTAGAGTACTATGTAAGAAAAGCTGTAAAGAATGTCTTTTGAAAAGTTTCTCTTTTATCATTGTTTACATTTATTTTGTTTCTTTTTCTTCTCGTAAAGGCTATTTCCAAATTATTTCAAGTATGGCATATGGTATTTTTCCTACCAATTTAGAGTGTTTTGAAAAAGAAAATAGAATATCATAATGACCATGTTTTTGGAAAATGTAAGATTTTCAGAAAAGAACTCCAGTTTTCTTATCATAACTATAAATATGTTTATTAAATATGACAGTGCTATTCTGAACTATGAACAACAAAGGCAACATTAGACATTTTTACATGTTTTTTAATCATTTCTTCTCACAAGAAGCAGTGACATGACTGATACTGAGAATATTTTTTTCCAAGTGAGGTAAAACTACTGGATACATTTAAAATCTGCGTGGTAGATGATTAGCTTATTTTGTAAATTATAATAACTAAGGAAGGAAATAGAAGACATCATCAGATACTATCTAGATTTTAAAAACAATTTTAAACAAATTAGAGAGAAAGATATTGAAATGCACTCACCAATTTATTATAAAGATATTACAACTTATCAGTGCTTTCCAATGCTAAAGACTAGTATCTAATTGAACTTACTCAGGGGAGTACATCTAACATAGAAATTTTACAGAAAAACTTTGATTTTTAAAAGACACATGCAAATCATAAGTGGATAGATATATGACCAGTATTTGAACTAAAATATGTAATAACATATTTTTAAAAGATTTATTTATGCATACAAGGTCTGGGATGTAGGCCTGAGATATGTGGGGGTGAGAGGAAACACCAGGGACAGAGTGGAGAGCAGATCCACAGGCAGATCCACTGAAAATATACCGCTGAAGGGAGCAGCAGGGAGACAGGCGAGGTCTGTTGAGCCATTTGGGACGCCCCCTGGCCGTGGATCAAACTTGTGCTGTAGTGGCTGCAGATAGCTTCATAGTGCAGAGACTTAAACCCTTGCGCCGCCAGGGAGACCCATGATAAAATATTTTAATTAGGGCTCGGTATATATACTGAATGAAATATATAAGAATATTACAAATTTATACAGAATATATAATATATAATATGATAAAATAAATTTATGGTAATTTATATTATGTCAATAGTATACGCAATCGTTGTTTAAGGTAGCATTTCCTAAAGATATCTGTGAATACTACTATGAATAACTGCATTAATTAAAAGCTATTCAGACAAATACATGATTTGTTGTTTTAACACAGTTTGTCAGCATTTCTGATATTATCTTTTTATTGTCAAAAATGGAAAATGTAGCATGTTACACAGCTACAAATATTGCTAATGTGGACTGAAAATTTTGGAAAATGCTTGCTTGAGCAGTGTTAGTACAATCATTTTCTCACTATTCTCTTTCTTGTTTTTCCTTCTCATATATCTATCTTCTTCACATATTTCACATCTCTCTGTTTCATATATAATGACTGGAAATATTATAAAATACTTTCAAAATGCCATTGCATTCTGTATGTAATTTATTGGTGTATTCTTTAAGTCAAAATTCCTTAATCTGGCATTTTTCTTCTGTAAAGAGAAAAGTAACCAGTAGAGCCCTAATGTCTAACAAAATTCTTCACAGATAACATAAAAATTTGGTTTAAGAACTGCAATGGATAATTAAAACAGTAATGCATACTATGTGATAAATTATACTAATGCAAAATCAACCAAAATATACTGCCACAAGGTAGCTTAGCATAATTATATTATTGGCAGGAAAATTAAATTATTCAAGCTTAAGAAGGATTTTTTAAAATCATTCCACCAGTATCAACATCTTCAAGCACTAAAATGTATCTAACTGGTATCCTTTCTCTTGTTTTTTATTAACCACTGTAAATTTATGAAATTACTTAACATTGCAACTTGCTCAAAATTTTATTGTAATGTCATTTGCACATGGTACTAAGTGGGAGATAAATTATAACAACATTTGTTTATGGATAATAACTTAACACATATAGGGACAATTGTTGATTCCTATTTGTAAAGGAAATCCTCTCACTTTGTTGTTTGTAAATAAATCATTGAAAAAGGGACCTCTGTAAAAATTCTAGATATTTTGGAAATTTGAGTACCATCTTGAATTTAGCAGCCTCCTGAGGGACCATGGCTTTATCCTAACTATCATCTACTTATAATATCTTTGCCCTGTAATATGAAGTCTTTTAATGAAAAATAATTTTATTTGACATGTTTTTTGGCATCATGATAAAACTATTAATAAGGTTGGAGAAAATAACATTGTCTTGTTTTTCTAAACTAGTGATCTTTACATCATTTCTTTTTTTTTTTCTTTTTTACCACTCTACATCAGAAACTTAAAGCAGAGACATTATCATCACTTCTAAAGGAAGTGCTGGCAATCATTGAAAGAGCTGTCATCTATCTTAGATAATGGCAGTGTAACCACACAGTAAAATGCTGTTGTCACTTGATGCATTTTGATGGGAAAGATGTCACTAATGTTTTATTTCTCCCCTGAATTTTAATGGCAAATAAACCATTAGTGACAAAACTGACTACAGTATAGTTATGTGACATTGTAAAAATTGTGCATTTAAAATTTTTCAAGTGCTTTCTTGTTTGTTTTTTAAAAGTGTGCTCATTTCACATATATTATACACTTAGAAATATATTCTGAAAGTAACTTTCTTCCTCATTTCCTCAGCAGTGATGATCTGGCAGCTTGTCAGGGCTTATCAGAAAATAGAAGTCTTACAGGTGGAGCACTCCAGGGCAATTATGTAAGGTCATGAGCACCCGTCTTTAAATTTATATTCTTACAAGATTTTCTGGAGGTGGGAAAAGAGGGTAAAGTCAGTAAGATCTCAGTTTACTTAGTGTATTCTAGTTAAAATTACTTTCTTAAAGAAAAGAATAAAGAGTACATCTATAAATAATGCTTTAGGCATACTCTTTCTTTTGAGGAATTCTAGGTTTCTGTTTCATAGGACCGATATAACCAACACACAATTTGGTTTTCTTACTCATAAATCAGTTTGAAGAATTCTCAGGCAAACACTGAATCACTGAATCAGGTTTTAAAGGTTCAAGTTAAATGCAGGTAGACAAAAGGCACTCATTTCCATAGGTGCTGCCTGAACATGCTTGGGCAGATTGAGATCTAGAAATAGACTGACTGACACTAGGTAGGTCTGTGTGAGTCACCTCCTTTGAAAAAGCCCAAACTTCCTCTTTTCAAGTCCCTTGGTGTTTCTCAAGAATAACAGCCAGATCTCTGTCTTTAACGATTTGGAAGAATGCCAACTCATCTCTCCTCTGGACTCGGCTGCTGAAGGGAGCAGAGAGACTCAGCACCATCTGAGTCCAGAGGAAATGAATGGCACAGCTGAATATCATCAGGGTAATGATGGCATCTCATTGCTCTCTAAATCTATTATTTGGGACAGAAATAGAGCAGGGGATTTTCCTGGCATTTCAATTATAAGAATTAGAAGTAAAATGTGAAAAATGTAGGGGCAGTGAGGGGAAAGTTTTGGAGAGAAACCCGAGTGCATTTAACTTTCCCTTTTCCCATTAGAGAATGCATTATTACAAACTAGAGATTTGCCTTTAGTTTTAAAACAACCCATTTTCTAAATGATTTAACTTTCTAACAATATTCAATGGGATTAATTTTTGTTAATTGGTTGTCTTAATATTAGGATTTTAAGAGGGAGACAGTGTGTCCAAAAACTCTTTTGTACACTTTATAAGTTCTCTTTAGCTCATATTGGTCACTTCTGTGGTGAATAGTTTTGTTCAGCTACATCTGATTGGGTCTCTCCTTCTGCATGTTACTGTTTAATACCTGGTCATTCTGATACCTGGGCCACAAAGTCTATGAATCCTCGAGTTGCAGAGGAGCTGATGTTCAGTGGTCACGTGTTGACCTAAGAGGCAGTAAGAGCATCCTGCTTTCTGCTGTTTCCTCTACTTCTCTGATAGACATTTTATTTATTTGTTTGTTTGTTTGTTTATGTCCTTTACATTATTGTGCATTCCCCGTAGTTTTCCCACCACCAATTCACCTGTGAATCATCACCATAGTCCCTTGTGCTCTTTTTTCTCTGCTTTGCTCCCTCTCCCTCCTCTCCCTGCAGAATGTCTCATTTATGGTTGCCTGCTAGTTTTTGATTTTGTTTTTGTTTTGTGTTTTATTTTCTTCTCCTGATCTTTTATTTGGCTCCACTATATTCCTCCTATATATGAAACTATTCGATATTTTTCTTTTTCCTTCTGGCTTATTTTGCTGAGCATGACCCTTTCTAGCTCCCAGGCTTCTGATAGACATTTTAAAAGTTTCATAAGAGGCAGCTGTAGTGGTAGCCTAGTAGATTACATATCCTTGTATTGATTTTCCTGCATTCAGGTTTGTTTTACTCCCGCCTGTTCTTCATTTGTGCTCCCTGAAATTTTATTTCCAAAAAACTTCCTAAACATTAGCTTCTGTCTCAGGTATAATTTACAATTTCTGGGAACATAGTCTGAGACTTAAGTTCATGAAACCCACTCTCTGTAAGTGCCTTTGCTTTCTGTTTACATCAGATAATTCCAGTCAGTCCCTACTTGATCTTTGGCTTTGAGTTATGAATATTCAGAATCTTATATCCCCAGAAGAAATACACAGCTCACATCTCTCTTTCATTCCTTTCTGACTCTGTGTATGATCACAATCTCAAAGGGAATTCAGTTTATTTCCCTAACTCACATGAACTTTGTTAGTGCTAATATGCAGGGAATGATGAAATCACTGATCTGATTCTAGAAAAGAGACATTGGGGTGAATTTTCTACACTAGATTTATAGATTTTTGTTGTTTTGATTTTGGTTTTGTTTCTGGTGTGGATTTTTTTTTCTTTTTCTATGGTTAAATATACGCGCGTAGAAAAAATAACAGTTGTTGAAATAATTTACTGTGGTTTACAGCAGAGTTGAAAATGTAACACAACTCCCCACCCAGGAAAGTTTGAAGAACACATTTTTCAGTGACAAAACAGGTAGAATGATACATGTGTGAATTGAACTATGGATTACACAAATGTGATTTTTTGCTGCCTTTTGGTGATGGTCTGTATGCCGTGGGAAATTCATGATAAGCCTGCATACTTGGATTATATAGACTGTTTTTCTTCATAAAGACCTATCATATGATCTTTAAGATGTTACTAAATACACTATCCATACCGTAAAATAATATGCAGGAAATGGGGAAAGAATTATGCATTACATATTTATAATATTTTAATTTTACAGGATCAAGGGATTGAAAGTGTTTTAGTAAGTATTGATATAAACAGCATACAGATTAATGAGAATTATTTTTATGTAGTTAAACAAGAAAAAATTTGAAATACTATAAATGTGCATAAAAAATGCTATAATAGTATTTACATTAAAATATATTCATGTGTGCAAATAAAAGTTCCAGTGGCTGATTAGAATATTTCTTTTGTAATATTTAATTTTACATCAAAATAAGCCAAAATTGATAAAAATATAACATGTTTATAGCACTGTATATAAGGGCTTAGAATTTGCCATTTAGCTGCTGTGAATTCAATTAAACTTATGTGAATGATTTAAATTATCTAATCTGAGTTAAATTCTTTGCACAATTCAAATAATAATAAAAAATAAAACAACTAACATATTCAGAACTTACTACCTGCTAGCCAAACTTTAAGTATATCGGTTTATTTGATGCTCTCAACAGACCTACAGATACTACATTATCATTTCTCTCTTTCAAATGAGGAAAGCAAAGCACAGAAGGACCCAGTGGATAAATGTAGACAAATTGATAGTAGGCTGTACAGCCAGGATTTGAACCCATGTAATCAGGCCTTTACGATAGAATTCTCAAAAGGAGTATATAATACTCCTGTGTTGTGTTGCTTTGTTCTGTTTTAATTAATTAAATGCTATGAAGAGGTAATGCTCCAAATATAAGGCATGGTAGATAGTAGACTGTCATGACAAAGTTATTATTACTGATGATTGCTGTCATCTTTAGGTATTAGCACCACAGATTTACATTATGATGTTGGACAGTTTAGCATATCTCCTAAGATAGAAATTGTCTAAGGGCCTCCCTAGTGGCACAGTGGTTAAGCACAGTGCTGTGGAGCTATTGGCAGTTGCGGCACAAGTTCGATCCCAGCCGGGAAGATTCTCACATGGCGCAGCAGACCCCTCCTGCCTTGCCCACTGCTCCCCTCAGCAGTGTATTTCGGTGGATCTGCCTGTTCTGCTCCCCAATTTCTCTCTGGTGAGCCCTATCACTGCCCCACACCTCTGGCCTGCACCCCAGCTTGTATGCATAAATAAATAAATCTTAAAAAAATAAGAAATTGTCTAAAAGTCAAAGACTGCAACTTAAGATGACAGGGACATAGACTGAGCTAGCAACTGAATTCCTTCTCCATTGGGAGGGGAAGTAAATAGGAAAGTAATTCTGATGTGTTTATATCAGAGTTAAAACCAATACACTGTTAGAACAAGGATTGTTTGACAATGCATATATTTTGGGTTGGGTTTTAAAAAGGGGTAAATAAAGTGTACACATACACAAATTTATCATCACACTCAGTTTTTTTATACCAAACAATTTGATTTCAGAGTTAAATTCATGTAGAAACTATATCAAAGAATGTTGGTATTTCCTTTTCCCAAGTTTATTGAAGAGTGATTGACAAATATGTTTATATATATTTAAAGTGTACAATGTGGTGATTTGATGTGCATTTGCATTTTTGATGATTACCAAGATCAAATTAATTAACACATCCGTCAACTCAGTTAACTAGATTAACATGCTTTTGTATGTGTGGTGAGAATGCTGAATATTTACTCTCAGTGTCTTTCAAGTATTCAATGCCATTAATTAACTGTATATCACCACACTGTGTATTAGGTCATCAGAATTTATGCACCATGTACATGAAAGTTTGTACTCAATGCTTATTCTAAATCAACAACAGAAAAAAAGAAAACATCCCTCATGTTTGGAATATGTGAAAGTTTCATTTTTCTTATTGGTTATATAGACATTTTGAATTTTGTAAATGTGCAGTGGAAATTCCTATAAAAATCTTTAATAATGTTTATTTCAATACTATAAGCTATTCCCCTATAAATGTCCTCTTAGTTAAATAATTCATCACTGATCTTCTTTTTGAGGGTAACTTAATGATCCAGACATAATATGACTTTCTCTTCCTAGAATGTTGAGTATATAGTGAGCTTCATATTATCAGCATACTAATAAGTAAGAAATTTGATCTTCTAATTATATGATAATGAACATTGAAAATGTCAGTCTACTTATTGACATGAGCTATTCAACTAAATAATATGGAGACTATGAAAAGTAACACTGCTGTCATTAGCTATGGTTATGCAGCAATTTTCGGTACCATTTTTAAGAGCAAAAGGTCTGAACTCAGAGAGGGTTTGAATTTCATACCCACTAGACAACATGAGATCAAGAAAAGTCTTGGCACGTAGGAAACAGATACATTCCAAATTCTTGAAAACCTTGTGAGTGACAAGTCTTATAGCATTGCCTTAGACATATATTCCATTTTATGATTGTCTTTATTTCCTCCAAGTAAAGACATAAAACATTCTCATTTAGTCACACTCAGATTAATGTGTTGCAATATTTTCATAAGGTTGCTTTTTTCATCTCTTAAAAGGATTATTTGTCATGTTGTTCATCTTGGCAGCCTGGACCCCCCAGTTTGGTGCCTCATTCAAGACTCCATTTACTAAGGATGTCATTTATTCATTAAATACTTACTTTCTACAGGAATAATCAAAGACAAACCAATACTATTATGTGATAATTGTCCTCATAATACTTTCAGTGTAGTAAAGAAAAGTAGACGGAAGAGAATAAAGTGATAATTTGTAATTTTTTTTTTTTTATACTATGGGAGGCGGAGGGAGGGAAGGAAAAGCGCACAAAATGGAATAGAAAAGAACACAAGGGACCATGGAGATGGATCACAGGTGAATTGGTGGTGGGCTACCCAAGGGGAATACAAAATGTAAAAGACATAAATAACAATAAAAATATATATTAAAAAAATACTATGGGAACACAGATGGAGGCGCATACTACTTGAATGTTATCAGGGAAAACTATGCAGAGGACTGCCAGTTTAAATCCTAAAGTATGGGATTAGATAAATGTAGAGAAAGGAACCTGAGTAAGTGTAAAATAATGTTATTTGAATTAACAAGCTTTTTACTTCTTTCTTCGTTCTCAAAAAACACTGTGTTAACTAACTTAAATATAATTTTCCACTATAATAGAAGGTGAAGTTTATACTTTGTTTCCATAATTTCCATTCATCAAAACTTGATAGAGCACAGAATTAAACGCAAAAGACAAAGCTTTTAAAGGAAGCTTTTAAAGGAAAATTTAAAAAAAAATCAAATATGTTAGTTAAAAGATATTTTACTAAGTCAATAATGGAAGGAGGACTGAATTTTGCTACCCAGGGGACATTTGTTAATGGCTGGGGACACATTGATTGTCACAACTTTGGGGGGGTGATGAGAGTAGTGGGATCTAGTGAGCAGAGAGTACAAGGGTGTTAACATTCTGTAATGTACAGAACAGCACCCCCACAAAACAACTCATTACCTGTCTAAAATATCAATAAGATGGAACTTGAAAGCTCTGTACTAAATTGAAAATTGAGAATTATGCAAAGGACAATATGGTCTTAATAGCTGGTATTTTTACCTTTCCCAGAGACAAAGAGGAAGCAAAATCAGAGAAGTGAGTGGAACTGCTGACACATCCTGGTTGCACGTGTATGGGTTATTGGATGCAGTGATTACCCATCATTTGTGGTACTGGGGTGTTGTTCATGGCAGTTTCCTGTGCTGGGTATACTGGGAATAGGTGGAGTTCTTAGCAGGGTTCCTCCTCTGTCTCTACTTGCGTGGTTAGAGGATTTCAAGATGTTGGACTTAGCATATTTGCATGAAATCGCCGAGATAGTGCCTGCCAGGGTTTCTGATGTAAAATTGTCCCCACAGCATCCTGCCTCTCAGGCAGATGCTTTAGAGTTCCTCCTCGCTACGAATCTTCACATCTATGGTATGTTACCTTTCTCCGTGAGAGCTTAGTTCTGTTTTTCTCAGTGCTTTTCTTTTATCCTTTGTTGTAGAATCTCTTTGTCCATTTTTCACATCTCCTTCCTCTTAAATTAGTCTACACATAGTTGTATGTTTGTTGTGTCCATGGGAGACTATAAATTCAGGTTCCTCATATAACACCATCTTGAACACCTCTCTCATAAGTCATGCATTTTAATTGCTTAAAAAAAAACCTCTTACCCATTTATTCATTTTATTCCCTTCCTTACCATTTTTTTTCAGAAATAAAATATTAGTCTTGGAATAAATTTAGATTAATAGAAAAGATGTAAAGATCATCTTTTCTTGTATATGGTATGCTATTTAGTGCTTCTTTGCCCACTGAAGTTAATCCT
The DNA here is from genome assembly GCA_004024925.1 of Scalopus aquaticus. NCBI lineage: Eukaryota > Metazoa > Chordata > Mammalia > Eulipotyphla > Talpidae > Scalopus > Scalopus aquaticus. Next base: position 31,669 of record PVIJ01011298.1, on the reverse strand, counting down.
GAATTTATTCTCCTAAATTCCTATGCTGTAATTTCATGTGATGTTAGATTCAACTCTTGACATCATCTCAGGGATGCCTTTTCTTAATTTACAAGTTGCAAAGTGTTCTCTTTTTATATTACCATAATGTCTGCTTTCCTTTATTTTAGCACTCACAACACATTATAAAAATGATCTGTTTGTGTCTAACCCTTCTCTAGGACTTCAAGTTTTAAAGAAAGGCTCCTATGTTAATCATTTTTTACACTGAAACATTTAGAGTCAATGTTTGGTGTTGAATAAATACCTCCATAAAAGAGTGATAACTAACCATCATAAAATAATCATTTAACCTTTCTCTAGAAATATTTTCGTGAATTACATATAATAATCAAGTTGCCCTAAGATAACGTTTTTATGAATTCCCTCTTTTTCTGAACTTCCAATTGAAACACTTACTTCAAACCTCAGCCTATTACATTTTTTGTATTTACATATATTTCACTTATTAATTTTCATTAAATTTTTTGAAAAAATTTATACGCTTTTAGTAAGTGCTATACACTGAGCCAATTTATTGTTACTAGGATATGAAAGACATGAAAGATGTAGTTGCTGACATAAAGAAGCCTTAAAAGTAGTATGGTTTTGCAAATAGTAGGCTTGCTATCTCATTTTGTCCCGCCACCTAATTTGTCTCTCTTACTGACAGATTAACTTTTATTTTTATCAAAAAGATAGTGAATCATGAATTCATATAAATCATTTTTATTGCTTATTTAATATCCTGTTTTCTCATCCTAATAACAACATAGGATGATTCAGTGAAACAATAAGGGGATACGTGTAAACAAGATAAACAAGATAAAGGATAAATACAACTGAGAACTGAAAAAAAAAAGAAAAAATGAAATTGGACATATTAAAAGTGCTATAAACATATTTCAAGGCCTTGCTTAAATCTACATTTTTCTTGTGATTGTTTTTATGTGTTATTTCATAGTAAATGTAGCACTTAGTAAAAATAATCTGGTGTGTGTCTTTTCAACTATTACGAGTTTCCTTCTTAAGAAGTTGGAGAGAAAAATAAAATCTGATTGATCATATTTCTTCAGACATACCACTATCTTGCAGAAACATTAAATTCTGAAACACAACCCAGAAATCTGTATCTTCTTTAATAGAATTCTATTTTCTGTCAGAAAACACCACAATCCCTATTTATGTCCATTAAGAGAACAGATGCTCTATTGGTGGTGTTCTCACTTGTCATTTTTCCTTTGTCTAATTTAATAATAGATTTCTACCAAGTTTTATTCATTTTCTCAGCCAATCTTTTATGTTCTAAGTTGAAAAATAAATACCAAACCCTTCCCATTTGCTAAGCATTTTCCTCCCTAGGGTATTGATTTCTTCATTAAAAAAAATATTTTGATCTAATTTATAAAGTATTTTTCAAAACTGGAAATATTTTCTATTTAATTTAATATAGTCTTTGTACTCCTATAACTCCTATCTTAGTAATTATTTAATTTATTGAGTGATTTTATTTTCTCAAAGTCAGGTTTTCATCTGGCCACTCTTTTATATTCAAAGCATATATATCTGCCAACATAGAAGAATTGTCTTCTCAGAATGTATGTAGAGTATTTCAATTGAACCTAATCTAATAATAATGGTCACTGAATAATTTTAGAAAATATTGTTTTGAAAAGTATTTTAATGGAAATAAATATCTTTTTATTATGTACAAGTTCACCTCTCACCTCTATTTGTTTAAAATGACTTTTTTTCTTTACAATGTTTTTACAAAATCTATGAAAGAAAGACTTCCAGATTACCAGAGAGGGAAAAGCCAAACTAAAAATAAAACAATTATTTTTTATGTCACTTCCCACAAATAACCTTCCTTGATTTGTTGTTTACTTCAATTAGCCTTCATCTTTTGCTTCAATAGCATGTTGTAATTTCAGTTAGTTGAGTCTTTTTGTATCCTTAAAGACTAAATTCCATGAGGGCAGGGGCCTTGACTGTCTCCCAATGTCCATCATGATTTTCCACTAGAATGTTCACTCATATGTTTGTGGAATACATTAATTTGCAGAATAAAACTATGCCATGTATGAATGAAATCATCCAATATTTGTCTTACCCCTTCTTATTTTTCTTTAACATAATTTCCCCCATTTCTATCCTTGTTGAAAATGGCAAGTGTTAGTATGTTTTATAGCTGAGTGACATTTCACTGTGATATATTATTTATATCATATTTTTCTAATTCCTTCATCTATACTTGGACACTTATTTGTTTCCGTAACTTAGATATTGTATATAGTGCTTCAATGAACATAGGCATTCGTATATACCATCAAATTAGTGTTTTTGCATTATTTGGCTAGCTACCTAGGGGTGGAATTGCAAAATCATAAGGTATATCTATTTTTAGTATTTTAAGAAATGTAGTTCTATGAGTGCAGTGTTAATTTCTGTTTGAATACCTCTCAAATCTACATCACAAATTTTGTTGTCTCAATTTCTAGATTAATTTTTCTCTGTCTGCTGGACAGTCAGTGAAATGTCTTTAGGGGAACTTTTAATTAAACATTTTTTAACTAATCATTTCACTCCTTCCCATACACACATATATTGCTTCCTTAACTTGACTATTGTAATTAATGCTGCAATGAACAGTATATGTTATAGATACATTATTAAATCTCTTGGATTTAAGTAGACATTTATATTATAACTACATAACTTTTTTTGTTTGTTTCTTTAAATTTTGTGACCCTTCTCAAATTTTTCTTAGTTTATTACATTATCTAGAACCTCTAAGACAATATTGAATGTTATCACAGATTTGGGGCATCCATATTTTGCTCTAACATTTTTTAGTCTAACGCTTGTTTTTGATTTCATACATTTATGGTTCTTATTGAGGATAATTTCTCCTTTTTTCTACTGTTTTTCAGAATTTAAAGAAGAAGGAGTAAAACTCAGAATATTACTTTTTACTTTGTGGCAATTTATTAAAATTATTTCAGTGTAACTTTTTGGGGGGTCTAATTGATCCAATCATAGTTCTAAGACCAGAAAAAGTATATTTTTGATATGGCTGTCTCACTTATTCCATTGAGCAATCTGGTATTTAAAATAGAAATGAAAAATATTTAGATTGCTTACTCAAACCAAGAAACTGTTTCTCTTTGTAGACTTTTGCTAATACAGTATTGTATAAGTATATATCTCTAATTTTTAGTTCACCTATTTACAGTCAGAGGGCAGTTTGTCATGTCTTACACCTCTATTCATAACAAATTTTGATTAATGTTGAAAATACTGACTTAGTAAACTTTAGGATATGAAAGACTCATTTTGATAACTTATACCATTTTATACATATACATATATATTTCAGTGTGATTAAAATTGTGCAATTTAAAGTCTATTTGCAAAAAAAAATTATTGCTAGAATTTTGCATGTGGTATGTGTTCCTGTTGTAAAATACAATTTCTGTTTTTAGTGAAGACATGTGGCTCTAATCTTCAAGGACCAAGTGGAAGCTTTACATCCCCCAACTTTCCATTCCAGTACGACAGCAATGCACAATGCGTCTGGGTCATCACGGCCGTGAATACAAATAAGGTAAGGGAAACCCATCCGCGGTAGAAAAACATAATTATAAAGACAAAGGCAAAGAGATCTTGAGAAAAATGTAGTAAAGAAAATTCATAACTAAAGTATAATTTCAGTCATACCTTCTATTCATCCATTATATAAAACTTAAACATATAAAGCTTTGGGGAAAAGATTAACTTCAAATAACACAATTTTGGTCCTGATTATCAACATTAAAATTATAAATGAATATTTTCTGAAACATTTTTGAAAGCTGTAAGTACATACTTTATTTCATATTAAATAAGCCATAAATAATGTCTTTTCACTTTGTCTTTTCTGCTTGACATATCCTTCAGGTATAACATGTTTTTATGCATAGTTAGCTTTCCTTTCATTGTTTCTCTGTTGTGCTCTGTAGTAATAGAGAATTCATATATTGTAGATATTTGAAAAGGTTGAATTGCCTTTCTATTTGACTCTAAGATAAGTGATTCATGTAAATATATATGTACCACAATACTTCAAGCAAAATTATAATGCTGAATTAATGTAAGAGTAACTGAAAAATTAGCCAGTTCCTTTCTTCCTCTTCCTATCCTGCTTCTTTTTGTAAGCTTTAAATAGAATCCAGATTCCCCGTAGATCATGATATCTTTTTTGTATTAGTTTAAGGAATATATGGATATAGAGTCCTTAAAACTGGGTCAGATTATAGTTTAAATTTGATTTAAAGTATATGAACGTATAACTTAAAGTGATTTAACCTGTCTGAAATCAATTTTATCTGTAAAGTATAAACACTAAGATTAACAGCATTGTGAGAAATAAAGTAATGCATACAGAGTATCTAATAACTTAGTAGCTACTTAAAAGACATTAACTTATTGTTATTAGAGAACATTCTACCCCCGAGAATCTTCATAAAAACTGACCATAAAACAGCAGGGTTCTTTGAAAAATCAGTTCAGTGGTCAGTGACATTTGTGTTGTAGGAAAGGCCTGATTTATGAATCAGAAGAAATACATCAGAAGCTTAATCTTTTAAAGCTACCTGTATAAGCTCAGGGAAAGTACTAAATCACATCCTTCAGGAAATATCATTTTTCTAACCCATGTGACCAGTTCAGTAAAATTCAATAAATGTCTGTTTATCACATGCATCTCTGTGCAAATTATAAGTCGCAAGAATATTTTAAAATAATGAAGTACTTAAAAATTAAAAATCAAGTTCACTGAACACTTAACCACATGGCAGGCACTATTTGCAGAACATTTTATGAAATACTTAATCCTCGTAAGAGTAATGAAGTAGATACTTGTATTGTCTACATTTTAGCATAGAGGATAAATATCTTATCTAAAATCACATAGTTTGTAAAGGTCAGGGTATGTATCCTTTATATGTGTTATTTACAAGAATATATCTAACATTAAGATGTGTGTCCTATACTAAGATAAGCATGAATTAAATTCATTACATAGAACAAACATACTGTATTAATCTTGCATTAAGATAGAAATCTTTCTGTGTCATTGTAAGTGCCTATAATTGTCATCAAAATGTGGTAATTATCTCCTGTCTATAAGCTACCTGCTTTGTTAAATTAAATTCATTCTCATTACTGAGCTACCGGAAATTTCAGAGGTCATCACATTTTCCCTTGTTTATCTTACCTAATCTGCCAAACTTTTGTCTCTTCTTTTTTCTCTCTAAAAAATCGAATTTCTTTTCTAAGGAAGATATAATTACTTTCACTCCCTTGTTATTTTTATCAAAATCTCTCTATAGACTTTGATTTTTGATTCTTTAGTTTACCATTATTTTAAAATGACCTGTAGAATTGGTTTCTAAGCATTTTACCGTGACCCAAAGTTAGAACTGTATTTTACACTAATGGCCCAGTTCTCCACACCCCATCTCCCTCCCTCCCTCTATCTCCTTTTCTCTCTCTCACAGACAACATTTACACAAACACTCAAGAAGTTTAATAAAATAACATTTTCTCTTATGAGTGTAATTCTCTACTTTTTATTCAAATCTATTTTTTAAACTTTGTTCATGCATAACTAGATTTCATAATGCATTAACAGATTATAATACACAGTTTGAAAAATACTATTAGAAGTTTTGCTTCTATAGATTATCATCTCCTGGGTATTTTGGAAGACAATTGCTAGCACAAACCATGGGAACAGGCATACAACTTTACTAATTGTCATAGACCCCACTTAATCAAGATATTTCATCCCTCAATATCTATAATTTTCTATAAAAGTCATTGCTCATTTTTTATTTTTGTTGTTTAATACCTTTAAAACAAATCATGGTGTGCTAAATGCCTAAAACAAATATATGGTTGGCAGGGGAAATTGAAATATGAAACTGGTCTGGTATTGGTTTCAAACCAGGCTATTCCTTTTAATGGTTATGCAATTATTGCTAGACATAATCTAAGCCATTGTTTTTCTTTTTCATCTATTAGAAATAATAGATCAATTTTTTATTGATGAGATGAAAAAGTAAGAAATGTTGAATAAAAACTTTAAATAGGGCCTCCCTGGTGGCGCAGCGGTTAGGTGCTACGCTGTGGAGCTGTCAGCAGAGGCGATGCGAGTTCGAAGCCTGGCTGGGGAGATTCCCACATGGCACAGCAGAACTCTCCTGCCTCACCCTCTTCTCCCCTCAGCAGTGTGTTTCTGTTGATCTGCCCGTTCTGCTCCCCACTCTGTCTCTGATGAACCCTTTCGCCACCCCACACCTTTGGCCTGTACCCCAGCTTGTATGCATAAATAAATAAATCTTTTAAAAAAAAGAAATATGATTCTTTTTACTTAATTTGTTAGATTTAACTTGCGTATTAATGCAGTGAAATATCACTACATACTGTTTTCTTCCATATTGTATTATATGGTTGAATAATTTACAGGTGACTGTGTCTTATACTGAAATATTAAACATTAAATTATTATTTTACTATTAAGTTTATTAACATTGTCATTAAGCTTACTAAAATAAAATAGTACATAAAAATAAAATACAATGAGCAATACAATCTTAAAGTAATACATATTTTTAAAGGTTACTTTATGTTCCTTTTATAAATTTTCACAGGGTATATTATTTTATTTATAACATTTAAATCACGAATATAATTGAGGGTGTCTTCATAACATCAAATTAAAATAATACGGGCCTCCCTGGTGGCACAACGGGTTAAGCGCAGCACTGTGAAGCCCTCCAGAGCCGCAGCAGCATGAGTTCAATCCCCGACCAGGGAGCTTCCCACATGGCACAGCAGACCTCTCCTGTCTCATCTACTGCTCCCCTTAGTGTATTTCACTTGATCTGCCTGTTCTGATCCCCACTCTGTCTCTGGTAAATCCTCCCACTACCCCACACCTCTGGCCTACACCCCAGCTCTTGTATGCATAAACAAATAAATAAATCTTAAAAAAATAAAACAATACAACTGGCACTTTAACCTTGTCATTGAATCAATTGATTTCAATGAAGATACTCATTTAATATTAGCTGCATGTGTGAAATAAATACTTTTCTGAATTGATATTTTCCTTAATTCCTATGAGAATGATTTTTCTCATTTTATTTGGTCACGTGAATTTGCTTTCAATATGAGGTATATGAACCCTGGAGGACACAAACAATTCTCAGGGTTTATATGGGGGGTACCATTTACCAGCTTCAGACATTATACTTTCAAACACTGTACTGTCTGAAGATAAACTTCTGTTATTCTCTTTTATCATGTTCTTTTTGTGATTGTCTTTCATAGTTTCAAAAGAAAGTCCTGTATCATTTTTTCCAGTTGAAGTATTAATATTTTACGTTACTTCAGTATTAGCAAAATTCTAGGGATACAGAGTAGGAAATTACAAATAAATAGCTCCTGAGAGAGAATCCTTGAGAAGAAAGCAAAAAATAGATTCACTGAGAGATATTTCAAGGATGCAATATCTTACCTTGTCCAAAATACAAACTTATAAAAAAGCCCATGTCTTTATGTATCTGTGTATGCATGTGTGGATGTGTATATGTATGTATGTGTGTATACATAAGTAAGCATGCATGTATGGATACGGTTCTTATACATGCTTAAGTTTTTTGCCTTTTTCATCAGTAAGGGTTTCTAGTGATTTGGTCTTCCTCCACTTCCTGGCACACAGAGAGAAACATTTAAAAATGGAGATTTCCCTTGTAAATATAAATAGCTCTTACAAAAGGATCGCTTCTTTTTGTTTTGTTTTCATTTTTTTCAGAATTCCTTCTATGTTTGCAGTTTCTTAAATATAATCACACTAAGGTAATCCCTATGCCCATACACAAATTTTGTTCCCCTACACTGTACTTAAGGTATTTGTGAAATTACATTATAACAGAAATTATATTTTTTGCAGCTATCAAACGGACCTTTAGAAGAAAAAGTATCAATTAAAAATTGTAGGAGAAAGTAATTTTCAAAATTTTTTGATTTATGTGTATAGAATTGTTTGAAAACTGTATAGACCACTATTCTCCAATAGAAGTATGAACAACATGTAACTTTAAATTTTCCAATAGTTATATTTTTAGAAGATAAAATTAATTTTAATGCTAAATGTAACCTCATATTATACATTCAATATGTAATCAGAATGAAATTATTAATGCAATAATTTCCCATCATTTCCCATTCTAAATCTTAGAATTCCAAAGTGGGTTTGTCACTTGAAGAACACATTAATTCATAAGACCTATATTTCAAGTGATCAATAACCACTTGTTGCTGGGGACTACAATAGTGAAAATTTCTATCACCACAGAGTGTTCAACTTCTTTTATTTAGAAAGTACAAATGAAGTGATGATGGTATGTCTTGAAAATGAATGCACCATTGCAAGGTAATTTTCTCAGATGAAGTTTTCTTTTTACCGAAACTTCAAAGAAAGGAAAAATGATGATGCTTTATTGATAAAGGTGGGGCTATGGAAGGCTTAGGATTTTAGAATTCTCAGCTTTATTCTAGAGCATCAAAATGTCTCAATTTCAAAATTCAGAATTCTATTCCTTTTCTATTAATGCCCTAATCTTCACATGAGAAAATGTGAATCTGTGAATCTGTAATTCACCTTAGGTTAAAAGTATCCAAGTTCCATAATTAAATTTTGAGTGTAATTTTCAGTCATAACTGCTCAGTATCACAGGTTCATCATAGAAGGTCTCTTTCTTGCCAACCCTAGTGAAGTCATCAATAGCCATCTCCCTCCACAGTTCTTACAGTCTTGGATTTATTACCATCAAATTCAGCAAACACTTGCCTTGCCCCTTAACTCTAGCCTTCAATATGAGTTTCATCCCAATCACAGGAAATAATTATTTATACTATTTTCTATAAATTTGCTATATCAAGATAAAAAATTAACCAAACCAAATCCCAACTTTGAGGTTCTATTTTATGGATACTTAAGAGAAAGGAATGTATCAATTAAAGTCTGGTCAGGGAAATACAGTCTACGTTAATCATTTATACACAATGGAAGTTTAATTTAGAATATTATTATATAGTTGAGAGAACTACATAATAAAAGTAGTGGAGAGAACAAAAATTCATGAGGAAGTGATAATTACATAAATAGAAGCCATGTGTTTTAGTTTTTCTTTACTTCTATAATTACTTCCTTTTCATTTTTCATGAGAGTGTGTGTGTGTATGTGTGTATGTGTGTGTGTGTGTTTACTTAAATCAACCAAAATAATTTGGTTACTTGTCACTAAAGAACCCTGAGGCAAGGAGGTTATGGTGCAGTAGTAATTTCTGTTGTCTCCTGATCTAGTACAAAGAATTGTTATAATGTTCAGTTCCCCAGGTTGCTTTCTGATATATATCATCATATCTTGTAAATTGGAAATTTGCTTATTTCCTTTACCCTAATCTATAGGTGGTTGGATGAGAAAATGGAGACCTTTAAAACACATGGTAATGTCTACCTTTATTCTAATACCTTGGGTCTAATGGCCTTTTGGGAAGTAGGTCTTTGAATGTAAACATATGAATTAATAATAAAGTTCAAATTAGTTTTTTTTTAATTAAATAATTCTTCAATATAATGTGATGGACTGAGGTAAAGACGTGAAACAGAATTATTTATGGCTTATGGCCAGTCCTTGTTCTTACTTCAAACATAATGCATTTTTATTCACATTGAATGCTTATTATAAGGATAATGCTGACATCTCCAGAATGTCAGTGAATCTCACTCAGAACTGAGAAAACAAAGACCATTGGGATTTTAGTAATGAAAGATTTAAATTAACTGAACCTAGAAGAGAATAATTCATATAGAATAAAGACAGCACATGAGGGCAACTTCAGTTTAGATGTATCTCTCACTTGTTTACTAAAATCATTGAAAGAATAAGAATTAACTATTTAAAAAAAGATGGGGTAACACTAAACAAAAGCACATTTTGTGTGTGTGTGTGTGTGTGTGTGTTTGAAGACAACAAAAAGGTATTTGTTTCTAAATTTGGCTCATGTTTTCACCCTATAATTCAGAGGATGTTGTTTAACTATTACCTGTGAATCTATGAAAAAGGACAAGAATTGGCATAATTTTAAGTGTATATATTTATGAACTCTCTCTGGATGTAAAATTAGAGCGTGATAGGTAGCAAATATTTTGCTGACATAAAACATAGTTATTGGGATTTTCATTTAGTTCCGATGAAAATACTCTGTAACATTTCCTATTACCCTAACACACAATTTTTTCCTCTGCTGAGGTAAGATGATAGATGGCAGTTCTCCCCTTCCTTTTTATAGACACATACCCCAAGCTTAAATGCACCTAAAGAAGAGCAACATTATTTTTAATAGGGAATGGTATCCCTTTCCAGGGCGGTCATTCTCTTCATTCTATTCTTCTTTTGTTTTTGAAACATGTAATGGATGTCTGTTTTTATAATGTGGTAAAATAATTAAAATGTAAAACCTTCCATTCATATGTTTACTACATTTAAGCCCATAGATGTTGTTTATACCCATGAAATACCTATTTAGTGCATTTTCACAGAAACTCTTCAAGCATCAGAGTACACCCTTGAATTTGTCCGTGACGCTGTCAAACAAGTCTTCCTATCTTGTCACTGTTCCATCACTGTAGCTAGCCTTTTGTTACTTCATTTAGCCTGCCCACTTAGAGGCACTAATTCTTTGTGCCAAATAGTTGCAGTTTTGGGACCTGAGCCAAGCTTCAGTGCCAGATCTTAATCCTCAGCCAGGAATGGAGAGTGACACTTTTATGTAGACTGCATCTGTCATTTCTGTAAAAAGTGGACCTAAGACAGGATTTATATGCAAGTGATTTATTAAGAAAGTATGCCCAGAAAACTGTTAAGGAAGTGGGGAAAGCAGTACAGGAAGAAAATGTTAATTAAGGGTGCAATTTTAGGAAAAATCCAAGCTTCAGCCTAATCCTATGCAGTGCAAATTGCACTTGAGAGTTTGTCCCCACTGAAAGCAGGGAACATGGGTGCTCTTATTTCTGCATCTGATAATCATACACAGGTTACCCAGGTCCTTCAGGGCTCATGTGTTGACAATCAGAAGGTAGTCCCTAGAAGACTTCTAGCTAAAGACTTTAAGAGGCAAATGAATATGGAAGATAGCACACTATTTTCCATAGGGGCTAGGCCAGCTGCATTCCATACAAAAATAAATGAGATGTCCTTTTTCTCCATATACTTATCAACACTTATTTCTGGTCTTTTTGATATGGACCTTTCTCACAGGTGTGATATGATTTCCCTCTTTGCATTTGATTGATTTTCTGATATTATAAATGATGAGCATTTTTTCTTATGCCTGTTGACCATCTGTATGTTGTCTCTGAATAAGTGTTCTGTTAATATTTTTTAAAAAATTATTTTTATTTATGCATACAAAAACTGGAGTGTAGGCCAGCGGTGTAGGGAGTGAGAGGATTCACCAGAGACAAAGTTGGGGGGCAGAACAGGAGATTATACTGAAATACGCTGCTGAGGGGAGCAGTGGGCAAGACAGGAAAATTCTGCTGCGCCATTTGGGTTAGCTCCCTGGCTGGGGGTCGAACTCATGCTGCAGTGCCTGGTGACTGTTTGACAGTGCTGAGACTTGAATTCCTGTGCCACCAGCAAGGCCCACTTTCGTTAATTTTTAAGTGCATTTTGGTTTTTGTTTTCTGAGTTGTATGAATTCTTAATAGACTTTGGATATTAGAGGATTATCAAAAATATGATGTGCAGATATTTTCTCTCAATCAGTAGGGTGTCTAATAATATTTTACTTCCCTGTGCTGAAGCTTTTTCATTTGATGAAGTCCCGTTTATTTTTTATTTTGTTCTCCTTGTGGTTGGAGTAGTCTACAAAGGTGTCCCTGATGCTCTTGTCATGAAGTGTTTGGCTGTTTTCTTTTATATATTTTATTTTTTCAGGTCCTACATCCTAATCTTTAACACATGAATTAATTATTATGCATGCATGTTGTTGAATAATGGTAGTTTAATTTTTTGCACGTGACATTCCAATCTTCTAAGAAGATTGCTGAAGAAATTTTCTGTGATGCATACTCTTGTGTGTCCATTTTTATTCTAACACCATACTGTTTTATATAAATTTGTACCATAATTTGTAATTTGGGAATGTAATACCTCCCTTCTTACTCTTTTCAGACAGGATTGCTCTAGCTATTCTGGGTCTTTTGTAGTTTCATATGAGTTTCATTAATGTTTTAGCTCTTTCTTTGAAGAATGCTTTTGAAATTTTGACAGGGTTTTCATTGACTGTATATTGCATTGAGTAACCTGGCCATTTTAATAATACTAATTCTTCTAAACCAGAAGCAACAGATCTTTCCATTTCTCTGTGTCTTTTTTTTAATCAATATCATAATTTTCATTATGCAGGTTGTTCAATTTTTTTAAGTTTACTCCTAAATATTTTATTATTTTGGTATAACTGTAAATGGGTTTGTTTTCTGATTTATTTCTCTTCTAGTTTTTCTGCATACAGTAATACAAATGGTTTTTGTGATTGACTTTTTAACCTGTCATCTTACTGTACTAATTTGTTGTTTCTAATTTCTGTTTAGAGGAGTTTTAAGTTTCTAGTGAAGTTTTTAATGATGTCATCTGCAAATTGTTGTTTTATTTCTTATTTCCCAATTTGGATTCCTTTTATATCGTTCTCTTGTCTAATTGCTCTAACTAGGTCTTCCAATCCAACATTGAATAATAGAGGTGAGAGTGAATTACCTTGTCTTCCAAATCTTAGTGAAAATTTTTCAGTTTAGAATTTATGTATCAGATAAGGCCCACTGGACTTCTGTTTTCCCAGTAATTAAAGGTAAAAATGCTTTCCTCATAGGGCTTTTGGAAGCAGTATATGAAATAATCCATACAATGAACATAGAAATAATTCTGGAATACACATTCAAAAACGGTTAGCTATACCACTGCTACTAATCACTACTATACCTCTACAATTAGTACTACCACCCTTACTACCACCACTACAATGTTCCCAGAGTTTTGAGGCTTAATACCTCCACCAATGTTTGAGCTTAGCTTCCTACTGTGCAGATGGCACATGCTCTCACACAGTTCAGAACTTGGAATAGCCTTTTGAAGATTCCCTGCTGGTATTAGTCATCACAAGCCATCAGCAGATGCTTCTAAGAATTCATAATAGACTTTTGCTAAGAAGTCCTGAAAAAGGCTCTGGAGAGAGTTGTGAGCTTTTGCTTCTTACCACGGACATATTTCACATTTCATAAGACAGAGAAGGCTATCTTAATGACAACCTTGGAAGTAGAGAAGCTACCAGTCACCATTTTGAGACATTGTTTTCTGCCCTAGCCACCCATCACCTCAACAGCAGCCGAAGTTATGAGGAAAGAAAAGGAGGGCAGTATTGCACGTGTGTATCCATCACTTGCCCTTCTTAGTGTCATAGCTCCTGGGGATCAGAAATTTCTATCCACTGTAGAAAATCACTCAGGTAATTTGGTTATCCTCATATAACCAAAGTAGCACAGGATACATATCAAGTATATAATCCCATCTAATTTCTTTGTTCAGCATTGTATATATTCCTTGAACTTAGACCCCTTGAACAAATAGCATAGCCACTTATAATTGAGTGACAGAGGGGACAGGATAACAGGGGAAAATCTATAGAAATAGAATACAGTAGTTGTAACTTTCTTCTTTTAGGAGCTCTTCCATATCCTTACAATATATTCTCAGTCTGTTATGGCATCGGAATCGAAAAGCGACTATATAAGACTGCAGGTATCTTGGAGTGGCCAGATGAATATCAGTATTTGAATTACTAAACTTTTCCTGAGCAATTTTACATTTTAACTGAATAGAAAAATGGTTCTAAAATAGATTTTAGAATGTTTAAAAAGACAAAATTCCTGCCTTCTGGAAACGTCAAGCTAATGGTTCAAGCAGAAAATCATACAGGTAAATGCAAAAATTAGCAGTCACAACTTTAAGCAAACTCTTTGGGTATAATAAATTGTGAGCAAACTTAGAATTCTCAGTGAAAGTCTTTCTGAGCAATTGAGATTTATACCAACATTGAAGCATGATCAACCACTAGCAATGCAAAGAAGAAAGTGTCTAGAGCAGAAGTAAAGTACTGGTAAAAGCCCAGAAAAACCCTGATGTCTTCAGGAAACTAAAAAGCTGGCAAGGGTACTATGGTAAAATAGGTATGGAGGAGAATTAAAAAATTCAGACTCTTGAGCCTCCCTGGTGGCGCAAAGGTTAAGTGCTGCACTGGAGAGCTGTCAGAAGTGGCGACGAGAGTTTGATGCTGGCCAGGGAGATTCCCACATGGGGCAGCAGACCTCTCCTGCTTTGCCCGCTGCTCCCCTCAGCATTTGTTTCCAACTATATGCCTGTTCTGCTTCCCATTCTGTCTCTGGTGATCCCTTTCGCTGCCCCACACCTCTGGCTTGTACCCCAGCTTGTATGCATAAATAAATAAATCTTTAAAAAAAATTCAGACTCTAGAACTAAATAAAGCCTATATTATCCAGGACTCTCTGGGTTTCATCCAAAAATGTAATGAGAAACCACTGATAAGCATAAAACCTAAACAGTTCTCTTAGTTCATTTAGATATTTCCCAAATGTCACCTTCTTTCTTCTTCCATTATCAATCACCTGCATCATTCACTATCTCCTTGCTCTACTTTTCTTGATAACACTTTATAACAGTGATAAGTGCTTGATGGCCTTGCTGCTTTTCTTTTTTTATTGTATTTATTTATACATGTTATAAAATCATCACTGAAAGTTAAAGTTGAAATCCATTGTCTGTTTTCAAACATGTCCTCATTTTGATAATGACAAATTTATTTTGATAATAGTTTTTGTTTGCTACTTTTCTATTTATTATATATTTTCCAACAATGAGAGGAAAATTAATTTGTATCCCAGCACTATAATAGTGCCTGATACAGAGAAGGCTCTACATACATTTTTAGAGAATTAATTAAATTAAAGTCTTTAGCTGAAGGACTTACATTATCTTATGTTTCATCATAACAGCCAAAATTTAAAATACAGTACAGTTCACAAAGTATAGTTCACAAAACAGGAACAAAGGTAGTGTAATAACTGCTTACCTGTGCTCTTATCTCAACCACTTGCCCTAAAGAGTATTTTTTCATCTACCAGATATTTTTCTGGACAACTGTTACAAGCAGTGCATCCAGCGACAGATAATTCTTACTGTATCCTATTTTCTTGTTTACCTTGCAGGTAAACAGGATTAGATATTAGCTGATAAAAATCTATTATTGACTATGCTTGAAATTACTACAGAAACAATAAAAAAAATAACAGTGAAGGTCATGAATTAAGAAGCCGATATCTTGCATTGTTCCACTTTGGTGTCACAGAAAAATAATGAGGATAAAGTGAAGATGAGATTTAGAGTCACTGCCTGGTCCATTGTATTAAACAAGTACATAATGTCTAAGTGCAAAAGAGTATAGTAGCTGCCTCTCACTACTGTGGTGTATGTTTATTCATTTTGTGCTAATTTCATTTTAAAAGTAAAGCTTTAGGTTTTAAAATTATCTTAAGGTATAAAAATAGATATATATGGATAAATAGAAGTATCTTGAATCATGTTATCATTATGTCACCATTATTAATGAGGGAAAAAGACATCTTCAGATCAAATTTACCTTAATGCATTTTATGCATATTTGTTTACAATTTTTTTTTGGATATGCAACTTTACAGTACAAATTTGTGACAAATATTCTCCTAAAACCAGTAATATTATCTGCAAAAATTTTCTTCAAAATCGTAAACTCAGGTTGATCATAAACTGGTGTTATGAAATTTAAATTGTATCCTCCAGTAACTAAGCATGAATAAATGACAGTAAAGAACCAACATTTTGTATTGTTGTGTTATAGATTTAATATTTGATGCATTTTTCATTTTATATAGCTTCTCCCCTTCAGTGAAACATTTGTAGTACTGTATTCAATCTGTCATTGTTACATATCAGCAATCCCCTAAAAAAGACCAGTGTACAGATCTAAAAGGCATAGAAAAATAAAACAAAACTTTTATCATTCCATCAATATCTTCCTGTGTCTCCAGACTCCTATTCTCTCTGTCTCTAAAATGTGAGCCCTTGTAAGAACTGAAACTATTAACCTGATGCTGGAAGCAGAGTGGATGAACTTAGAGAATTTTCTAGACTGGTGCTTCTCATTTTTGAGTAGAGTAGCTCAGAGCCTTAAAATATATCTTCTGTAATAAAATATCCAGTTTAATATTACTATGTGTAATGTTTCTAGGATATGAGAGGTCAATTATTTCTTATATAATGGCATTACTTCCAAGTGAATAAATGTCAGATTTGCATGTGTCATAGTTACGCCTTTTATATGCAACAGTACTTAACAAATTTCAAATAAAACGTGTTAATTTACCTTTATCTCTTTTTACAAAAAAAAATAGACAGGATATTACTAATTAAGCAAACAATGAATGCTACTTTTCCATATATGTATGGAATACATCTCACCTATAATGAATATCACAACAGCAGTAACATTAGGATGATTCTGAAATACTTGCGTTTTAACAAATGTACTGCATATTCTTCTCTGTCTAAACTAGGCTTTATGTTCAGTAAAATATGATAAAATAGTCTTGGGGAGTATAGAATATTGAGTGGACTTTGAATAGTGCTTATGTATATATAAGCTTATATATAATTATAATTATTTTTATTTGGATAAAATAACCTTGGTTATGTCTATCATTATCTGCCTCTACTTCTACAGCCTAAGTTTAGATCCTTGATCTCTCTCATCCAGCTTTGCTCCCATTAAATCCAGATCGTCCATGCTGCCAAAGTGAGCATATGAAAAATAAATACAGCCCTGTCAATACTCTGCTTAAAACTTATCTGCAGTTCCTCCTTTATAAGATACATTTCAAAGTACTTTATATGATGTGGTTCCTAGACCCTTCTTTAGATTTTGTTCTCATCACTTCTCAATTTTTATTATAGAAATAAACACTATTTCTTTCCACTGTGCCATTTTTCATGTTCTCCCTTAGTGTGCTCTTCTGTAATCTTCCTTCTTTATCTTCCTACACACTGCCCAGGGATTCCTTGCTTGAGGAGGTACTTCCTCTTTATTCTCTTGCTGAATTGCTGCAGCTCTCTTCTCTGCTTCTGTGTAGCCCTATGTGTCCATATCCCAAATCACTTAAACACAGGGTATTGTGTCCATATTTTTATGTCTTATCTCTCCCTTTAGACAGTGATTGCCAAATTCCAGAAAGTATATTAAAAAAAAAATCAGAGGTCAAGTTGATTATGTAACATGATATTACGTACCGTAAACTTAATTAAACTGTTTATATTTGTACATATGTATACATTATGCATTCTGAGTTTCCTCACCTTGTAGGAAAAATACTTATTAATATTGGACTTAGCCATTATCATTGTGAAATGAACATAATGAAGAAAAACTGCTTCCAGAAAATGGAAATTTCTAGCAGTGTTGAATTTGAGAGGAGAAACTCATCTCTTTGAATCATAGTGGGCTTGCCAAAAAAAAAAAAAAAAAAAAATATATATATATATATCTTCAAGGTCTACTGTTAACAGATTTGAAGATCTATTTTATGATGATGAACTTATCCTAACAAATGATGACTGCATTTGTGGAGGGCCTACTGTGTGTCAGGAAGAGTGTATGTGATTTGCAAACTTTGTTTAATGTAATAAATACTTTAACCACTTAGGAAGTATGAATTATAAATATCCTCTATAGGTAGCAGAGACGTGTTCTAAATAATACAGCATTCTGTGACAGAACTATGACTTATAGTTTTTTTGCCCTTCACTGCATTATCTTGACTTACTAATGAGTAGAGATTTTTTATTAATATTAAAGTGATTAATTAATTTAAATATTATAAAAATTCTGGTAATTGCTATACTAGGTATCTATGTACAAGATGTCTAATATGGAGTTCAGTGATAAAGTAAATATAGAGAATTTTCATCAATTTATAGATTTGTATGAAGCAAGAGAATACAGGCTTTTCCATGGAAGATGTAATAGCTTTAACCAATCCATATTCCCTACATTTTTCCCCAAGGATTTGATGAAATATTTATTATTTGTTAAATTTCAAAAATTATCTCCCTTTAACATCAGGCATGACACATATGCCAAACACCATAAAACATACTTATAAGTGATATTATTTTATATCAGATATTTGACAGACAGAATTTCCAAATTACTATGCAAGTGCAAAATAGTGTGGCATAAACATGTGAACTGTGGTATTAGACAAACCTGAGAATAGCTTAGTAATAATACTGTTAGCTGATAAACACAAGCAAATTAATTGACCAAGGCATTTTCTTGAACTGAGAATTGATTATACCTATTTGCCCACTATAATGCTTCCAGTTAAAGTCTGACAAACCTCAAATCAAATGGTTTAAATAATAAAGGAAGTGTATTATTTAACACAACATTCTGTTGAGGGGTATGCAAATCTCAGGCAGATTACAAAACCATCTATCCCTTAGCTCTGGGCATTCCCATGTGTTGACTTAAATTTTAAACTATATATTGAAAGATAACTGCCAAAGTACTAATCAATGTGTTCATTTCCAGTTACTTCCAAAGCACATATCTCCTTTGTATTCCATTTGAGCACCAAGGAATCTTTTCCTGAAAGACCCCCACTGAATCACTCCTCACCTTCTTCAAAACCAGAATTAGGTCACAAACTAATATCAAATATTATGGCTGACAAATAAAAATGGGACTGCTAGGATTGGCATACAGTGATTAACGCCCATTCCACATAACTAGCTATAGTGTCATCAGTCTCTGAAGCAAGAGGATGTACAGAGGAAGATTTGTAACTGAATAAAATCAAAGTCCTGCTAGTTGGGAAAGGTCAGGGTTGAACAAGGAAATTACTGTTGGGGTAGCAGTCCTCCTTTGGCTATTAAATATCCCTCCATGATATTTTTTCTATTTCACTACGTATTTCAACTAACTATATATGTAGAGAAAGTATTCATATTATATTAATAGTGATTTTTTTAATTTTTTACACTCATTTCCACATTATACAAAGATAAATTATTGGAAATGGTGATTGTATCAAATCCATTTTATAGGAGAATCTGTCTAAAAAAGAAAATTTCACATCTGACTCAACGTTACTTTTTTTAAAAAAGATTTATTTATTTATGCATGCAAGAATTGGGGTGTAGGCCAGAGATGTGGGGTGGTGAGAGGATTCACCCCAGACAGAGTGGGGAGCAGAACATGTGGATCTACTGAAGTGCACTGCTGAGGGTGTCAGTGAATGAGACAGGAGAGGTCTGCTGTGCCATGTGGGAAGCTCCCTGGCTGGGGATCAAACTCATGCTGCAGTGGCTGTGGACAGCTTCCTCGTGCTGCAATTAATCGGTTGTGCTCCCAGGAGGCCCTCAATGTTACTACTTTTGTGGAACCAAAAACTCTCTGTTCTTTAGTTTTTACAAATTTCCTTTCTACGTTCTACTGAAGGACACATAGTTTTCCTTTTGGGATTATCTGAATGTACTGTTTTTAAGTTTTACTACAGTGCTTTATTTATATTAATGATTAGAGTTAGCTTTTATTTTTTTAATGCTGGGATTTTACTTCTAAGGAACTATTCCAGTAACAATGTTTAAATTAAGCCTACATGAATCAAGTTAAAATGAATATGTTCTACAAATTCAGTTAGATTCTTTTAGGTTCTCAGTGATTATGTGTCTTTGAAACAGTTCAAGAATTATGTGTCTAGAATTTCTAGACAACCTGTGGTTAAGTGCTTATCTGAAAGTAGATAGATTAGTTAGTAACTAAGTCATCATTTAATTTAAAGTAAAGCAAGAATTTTATTAGTGTGTATATACATGTATGAATGTCAATTACAATCACAAAATAAAATCTACCATTAATTAGGTGTCCAAGATTTTTAGGATATGATTATACAATAATGACTATTGAGGGTATGGCATAGAATTAACAATCAATCCTTCATTTATCAGACAAATGATTTGTATCTATTAACCTACTGCCTTTCTAAAACATACAAAAGTAAACATTTCCTTATTTTTAATATAATTTACTCAGGGATCTATTGTGAAATGTTTTGGGTTAAAGTGGATCATGGGGTTTCTTTGTTGGTTAGGATGACAGATGAAGTAATTGAGAAGACTTCCTAAAATAACATAAGTACATTTTTCAGTATGTTGACTTTTCACAGACTGTGCAGGAAATCTATAATACTACGTATACAAACCATAGAAGTATACAGACACATATGCATACATAATTAAAAGAACAGAACAGGGAACTGAAATGAAATTGGGAATTGAAATAGGCTACTGATACCTTAGATCAAAGGGGTGAAAGGCTAAACTTGAAACTTTACATTTAGCTAAAACTCTCCAAGGATGGTAAATTAGCTCTAACTTGGTATTAACCCTTTTATCCAGTTAGTAGAAAAGGAATGGAGCTATTTTTAATTTAGACCCTCGGGATTCTGAAAGTTTAAACTCAAATAAATGCTTTTAGCTACAGGGAAACAAGTCACCATAATGTGTAAGTAACTAGTAGTAATAGATTCAAAAAGTTAAAACATCTAAAGAAATCAAATATTGAGATAACAGATATGATATGAGATACCAATTTATGAAAGGTTAAAAACTAAAAAGAAATAAACTAAAAAATGACCATATAACAGATTATCAAAAACAATTGGTCACATTTAAAAATAAATAAAATTGAACTCTGAAATAAAATATATATGAAATTTAAATAAATCAGAGAATTTATTAATGAAGAAAAAAAATTAAAGGACCATAGATAAATCTCAAGCATTATGCATCTGGCAATATAGACTAATAAGGAAAAAATGCCCAATCATTGAACTTGTTAAAGATTTTATATCGGCGGGAGGAGGAAAAAGATTTTAAATCAACTATATTGCTTATTCTCAAAGGACATGAGCAAAGAATTATAGGGAACCACGAAAATTATTTATAAACAAAATGAGGATATCAATAAAGATATATAAATCACAAAAAGAACCCAAAAAGAAACTCTGGCATGCTGGGCCTGCCTGGTGGCACAGCGGGTTAAGCGCTGCGCTGTGGAGCTGTAGGACTCGAGTTTGACGCCCGACCAGGGAGATTACTGCGTGGTGAGGCAGATCTCTCCTGCCTCGCCTGCTGCTCCTCAGCAGTGTATTTCCATCAGTCTGCCTGTTCCGCTCCCCACTCTGTCTCTGGTGAACCCTCTCCTCACCCTGCGCCTCTGGCCTGTACCCCAGCTTGTATGCAAAAATAAATAAATCTTTAAAAAACAAACAAAGAAATTCTGGCATGTTAAAATACAATAGCTGAAATAAAAGGAACAATTAAGGGATATATAGCAACAGATTTGACTCAACAGAATACAGAATTAGTGAACTTGAAACTAGGGCAATTAAACTTACCCAGATTAAAGAACAGAAATAATAATGAAAAAAATGAATGGACTCTAAGGGACATGACATGAGGGCATGATCAAGTAGACCAAGAAATATAGGAGCCACAGAAGGAAGAGAGAAAGATGCAGAAGAAATATCTGAGTAAAGAATGGTCAAAATTTACAAATTTAAGAAAGATATGCACAAAGTTCAAAAAACTCCCAAGTAAGGTAAAATCTAAGAGATCCATACCTACCTACATTATAGACAAATTGTTGAAAGTTAAGGGCAGAGAATCTTGAAAACATTGAGAAAGGTGACTTGTAGCATACAAAAAATCATAAAAATATCAACAGTTGATTTCAAGTAAAAGCAATGGGACCCAGTGGACAGGAGGATGACATATTTAAGGGATGAATGAACAAAAAGTTAAGTAGTAATTCCATATACCTATCAACTATCCTTAAAGGAAAAAGAAAAAATCAAAGTATTCCTACCTGAACAAAAACTAAGGGAGCTCAAAATAAACTCTCACATCTTCGAACAACTAGTTTTTAATAAATACACCATAACCTTTCACTTAGGCAAGAATAGTCTCTTCAACATAAGTTGCTGAATAAAATGGAAAACGTGCAAAAGATTGAAATGGGATCCTGTTGCACCATAGACAAAATTAACTCACAATGGATCAAAGACCTAAATTTAAGAACTTATACTACAGTTAAAACTTCATTTTCTTTAGCTGGGTGAATAACACTTTATTATGTTATCTTTGTTTAAGACATGATTGTATGTGGGAAAATAATTTTTTTCTGTGCTGATCCTCACTTACAATATCCTTTAAAATTATATGATGGGGGCTTCCCTGGTGGCGCAGCGGTTAAGCGCTGCGCTGTGGTGCTGTCGGCAGCAGCGATGCGAGTTCGACGTCCAGCTGGGGAGAATCCTACATGGTGCGGCAGACCTCTCCTGCCTTGCCCGCTGCTCCCCTCAGCAGTGTATTTCTGATCTGCCTGTTCTGCTCCCTACTCTGTCTCTGGTGAAGCCTCTCACCGCCCCATGCCTCTGGCCTGTTCCCCCACTTGTATGTATAAATAAATAAATCTTTAAAAAACAAATTATATGATGGGCCTCCCTGGTGGCGCAGCGGTTAAGCGCTGCGCTGTGGAGCTGTCGGCAGCGGCGACACGAGTTCAACACCCGGCCGGGGAGAATCCCACATGGCGCGGCAGACCTCTCCTGCCTCGCCCGCTGTTCCCCTCAGCAGTGTATTTCTGATCTGCCTGTTCTGCTCCCCACTCTGTCTCTAGTGAACCCTCTCGCCACCCCACACCTCTGGCCTGTGCCCCAGCTTGTATGTATAAATAAAAAAAATAAATCTTTAAAATTATATGAGGCTCCTGTTTTCAGAATTGCAATTCAATTAAATATATGTATTTTGTATAGGTACATAAACAAGATGAATGTCTGAGTATATTTTAATAAAAAATAATACTAAATTATTTGTTGTGTTAAACATTTCTCAACAAAGTATTGTGCTCCCAGTTTGCCACCACATCATAATATATTTGAGGGATTCTGTTACAAAGGATACCCTGACATAGGCTTGATATCTTTAAATCTAGTGATATAGAATTAAAATTAGCTCTAACATTTCCTAAGCTCTACTATTTAATGGAAATAGCACCCTCTTTTTTTTAAATTTTTCATCTCCACTTCATAAAACTACAAGCAAATATATGGAAAACCATTCTACACCTACTTATACTTTATATAAGGCCTTTTCAAAGTAGATGTACATTAACTCAACTGCTTCAAAAAAGTTACTTATAAACAGACCTCAACTGCTTCAAAAAAGTTACTTATAAACAGAAACCATACCATTATGCCACTTCATTGAAAAATTATTATAACAAGTAAAGTATATTAAATAAAAATCTTGTGGTCATAATGTATATATGAACTTTAGGAATAGTGTCACATGATCTACTGCTATCTGATACAGATTTGAAATGTTATTCTTCCATTGTTTTATTTATGTCTTTATTACATAGTGAAATGTGTTTGATCCTCTTTGTTGCTAGGTCATCCAAATAAATTTTGAAGAATTCGATCTGGAGATTGGGTATGATACCTTGACCATTGGTGATGGGGGTGAAGTTGGAGACCCTAGGACAGTGCTCCAAGTGTAAGTTCACAGTGTTCCACTCATTTTCCCCCTTTTTGTTAATTGAGATAGCATTGCTTTATGACAATGTATATGATTCAGAGGTATGACACCTTTTCTGATGTAAGTTACCACACCACACCCACTTAACAAGTCACCCAAATACTCTACCATAGTCCATTAGATACCTTCTACCCTTTGCGTTCCACTTCCCCCCCTCCCATCTGATAGCCTCAATTCTGCAGTCGTATTTCTAGAGTTAGTGGTTTGGTTTTACCTGACCCTTTGTTTAGTTTCTGTATGTTCCACCTATAAGTGGAAGCATCTTGTATTTGACTTTCTCCTTTGATTTATTTCACTTAGAATTATCCTGTCCACTTCTATCCATGTTGTCCTATGGGTAGTATTTCATGTGTGTATATGCCACATCTTTTTTTTTTTATCTAGCCGTATGAATTTTTAATTTCATGTATTTAATTTTAATTATATTATTTTTTATTACGGTAACCTTGGTTTGTAACACTGTATATGATTTAGCAATACAGGTTCAAACCTTTTTAGATAAATGTTAAAACACCACACCAATTACCAAACACCCATAATCCCCAACCATAGGATATTATACCCTCTCGACGACTTGCTCCACTTCCCTGACCTTCCCCTTCTGGTTCCCTCAATTTTATAGTCAGATTTCTAGGGTTTGTTTCGACTTAACCTGTTTCTTAGTTTGAAAGGAGAGCTGCCACTCTTATGTTTATAGCAGCGTTATTTTGAATAGTCAAAATATGGAAACAACCTAAATGCCCCAGAAAAGAGTAGATCAAGAGGGTGGTACATACACTCAATGGCATACTACTCAGCAGTCAAAAATATAAACTCAGTCCGTTTGCTGCAAATTGCGTGGAACTGGAAGGTATTATTCTAAGTGAAATAAGCCAGCGAGAGAAAGATAAATACTGGATGGTTTCACTTATATGTGGAATCTGGAGAAACCAAACAAAGAAAACTGTAAGACTGACCATTGAAAGCAGACCATAGATCTGAGACATTAAGGAAGGGAGGGGAATGGGAAAGGAAAGGCAAGTATAGAGCAGGAGGGGAGGAAATCATGGTGGAGTGCACTTTGACTGTGGGAAAAATCTGTTGATATCACATGAGCAGGGAAGTACTGTGTAGTGAAAAAATAAACAAGGATGTTGACAAAAAGTGGACAGAATAAATGTACCCTTCTCTAAAGCGGGCACACAAATGACCATGGAAAAATGGTCATCATAATTCATTATTAGCAAAACCATACCTGTGAGAATTTTCCATGTAAAAAAGACCAGAAACAAGGGTGGGCAAGAATGTGGAGAAAAAGGAACCCTCATACACAGTTTGTAAGTATGTAGACTGGCCCACTACCTATAGAAAACAGCATAGAGAGTTCTCAAAATATTAAAAATAAATTTACCATATGAACCAACAGTTCTGCTCATAAGTATCTGTCCAAAGAATGAAAAAATACTAATTAAAAAAAATACATATGTACCTCTGTGGTTGCTGCAGTGCTATTTACAATAACTAAGTTATGGAAACAAACTATATATATCACATCTTAATCTGCTCACCTGTCATTAGACTTCGGTTGTTTCTATAGCTAGGATGCTGTAAATAGTGTTTCAATAAAGATAGCAGCGCATACATCCATTTGAATTAGTTTTTTTGCATACCTTGGGAAGATACCTAGGAGTGGTATTGTTAGATTGTATGGTAGATCTTTTTTTAAAGAAACCTCTGTATTCTTTTCCATAGAGACTGGGCCAAGTCTATAGTATAAGGGTTCATATTTCTCTATACAGTCTTTCAAACCTTTTGATACTGATCGTTTTGATAAGGGTCATTCTCACAGGTATGAGATGGTATCTTATTGTAGTTTGTTTGGTTTTTTTTTTTTTTTTTTTGCATTTCCCTGCTGAGAAGTGATGAGCCTTTTTCATGTCCTTGATCAAGTAGTAGATGAGGTGACAAGCTTGGGATAATTAAGTGAAAAAAATAGCCTTACAGCTGATTTTTTTGATAAAGAATAGTGTCTCAAAATTATCTGAAAACATAAGATGTAATAAATAGCAAATATGTGAATAGAGAGTGCTCTTAGAACCCATGAATAGTCAGCCAGAAGTTGCTGTATTTTATAGACTTAGCTGGGTTTTCTTCTGCTCAGATAGGAGAATTAAAGTAGAAACAGTAACAGTTTTTCCACTTCTAACAGTCCTATTGTCATATTGTCCCTAATTTGTATAGTAGAGCTTTTGCATCACTTGTTATATTCCCTCATTGTCAGAGATTACATTAATTTTGAAAAATCTATCTAACTCCCATTTTTCTTCTCTATTTATCTGTCTGTAACCAAAATACATGTTTTCTAAACTTGCTTTTGTCCCTCAGATGCAAAATTATTCAACCCCGAAAATATAAATCTTTTCTCTTTGTGTAAGTATGACTGTGATGAAACTTAGGTATTGCCCACTTCCTAGAATTGTTCGGGAAGAAAAAAAAAAAGGCTATCCGACTAAGCTTATAGAGAATTTATAGATTTGGAATTAGATCAAAAGTTTCTTTTAACTCTAATACTCAGTGATGATAACAGAACTCACTAGACTTTTATCCACCAAAGAAATTGATAAATTTCAGTGAATCTGAACTATATTTCTTAATAAATTTAACTTTCTCAACTGCGAGTCCACGTACTAGGCATTTGTGAACTCACATATCAAATGTCTAAATATTAAAAGTTACAACAATGCATATTGATAAATACACATTCCTCCCTCTCACCTTGACAAATATGCTTTTATCAAAACCTGAAAGAATAAGTTTGAGTTTAGAAATCTAGGACTTGTGTGATTTCCTTACTGGAACATGAGGGCATGGAAAATGCGATCCCAGTTTCTGCCTGCGGCTGGCCGCTCCTCCCAATCTCAGCTCCATTCTCATGGGTGCATGTGAGCAGTTTAGCCTACATTGTCTTATATGAATTATGTCTGTTTTTCTTCATTTTCTATATTGTTGCTCTCAGTTCATTCGTTCATCTGTTTCAACATACTATTTTGTCAAGGGCTTTTTTATAAGTATTCAACAATTCAGTCATTCAGAATCTGGTCTCCACTCTTGTTGGTATCTGACAACTGCACTTGGTATTTGCCTTGAGCAAACTCTCCTACATCCAGGGACTTATACCTTACTAAATTTGCTCTTGTACTTACCTCTTTTAATAATGAAAACTTAAATACCAACAAACACCATAGACTAATGAAAGGTAGGGATATTCTAAGTACAGCAAAAAGGTGATATTTTTAGAGATTGATGACCACGGAATAAAAGGGCTTAGACAGTTGACCAGTTAAGGAAAAATTCCATCATTCTTTATTTTAAAATTACCAAAAACAAAAAGTAATTATTTCCTTAATCTTTTCTCTGCTTTTCAACATTTCTTCCCCCTGCCACACCTTATGTACGCGCACGCACACACACACACACACACACACACACGCACGCACACACACAGGCTCACAATCATTTTAAATTCCTTGATGACAGGGGCTATCTTTTACTAATCTGAGGCTCCAGAAATACCTAACACAGAGCTTTGTATTAATAGTTAGGTATTTCACAAATTATAATGGAAGAAGAAAATTTACTCTGCACCAAGACACATGCAGTGAGACATATCAGCCCAAAGCACATTTTCACTTATATTGTCAGAGACACGCTACGATCTATAAAGAACTATGTCTGACTGATTTCCTTGGTTTCTTAATCCATTTTGAGTTATGGTAACAAAAATACCCTAGTCTAGGTGATTCACACACTAAACTAATTTATTTCACACAGTTATGGAGCATATACAGTGTCTAGTGAGGCCCCACTTTCTCTGCCAAATAATACAATACAAAGTGATCTCTCTGGGGCTTTTATAAGGGTACAGCTCCATCTCTAACACTTCTCAGTGTCCCCACCTCCAAATTCCTTTGCTTTGGAAATTAGGTATTACCATATGAATTTGGGGAGAAACATAAGCGGTGTCTAGCACTGGGTATTTCAACAATACTCACTGATATCGCATCCAGGAAAATGTCAAGTGGATAGCAATACTTACTTCATCATGTGGACAAGATTTTATGTGTAGTCAATAAAATGAATTGGCTGTTGAACAATAATAAATGTATGTTGCTGGAACTTTAGAATTGCTTTAGGTCATGATACAAAAATAACCTCTATGACATTTTGATTAGTAGCAACAAATTAATAAATATAGGGGACAGTTTATTTTTAATGGTTCTTAGTCATTTCTGCATTGTGATTATAACTACCCATTCCTACAATGAAAACAATGATAATTTTAGTGAAAATAAAGGCAGTTTACTACTGCTGTGCCTTGATTTGTTTTGTGAAAACTGATGATCTTACTGGAAAAATAAGAGGCAGTTTATTATTTTGCTTTGGTGTGCTTTTTGTATATTTATTTTTTGCATGAATTGAATTGTCTAGAAAAAACTGAAACTTTTTTAACTTTTTCCTTAATCAGAAATATTTATACTGTGGTAAACATTTCAAAAGTGGTTATAGAAGCAGAAATTGGTTCAACATAAAGAAAGGATGTCCTAGTAAACTAGATTTCCTTTCACAATACTAGATATTATAAAGCACAGAATCTTCTAGGAGTGCTAAATGTATGTAATAAAATAGCCACAGGTGAATACAAAGATGTGCTGAGGTCTTGACTGTCATTTTTTCTTTTTTGCCTAAAATTGCTGATATAAAAATCTATTTGTGTGTATATATATAATACATTAATCAAGCACTCTAACAAATATTTTGCTTTTGAATTAGTCAAACACAAGTCTGTGTTGATAAATGAAATAGAGGCCATGGTTATTGGGTCAGTTAGATAACATTTATGTAGTATTTTATATTTTTATTTTAAAAGACTATTTTGTCCTTTCAATATATTAATACACTTTTCGTTGCCTTTTAAATCTTTATAGAAGTATATTTGATAGTTAAAATGTAAGATATTGAAACACACAGTGTTATTACTTGATATACGTATATGTTGTAAAAAGACTCCTCCTGTAAGCTAATTAGCACAAGTATCACTTCACATATTTACCATTTTATTTTTTTTTGGTGAGAACATTTTTTCATTCACTTAGAAAATTTCAGTTATACGGTGGTTCACCTATAAAGTTACAATGTTATATATTAGCTCCTCAGGTCTAATTCAGCTTATAAATGAAAGTTTGTACCTTTTATTAATTTCTTTCTCCCCCCCCCCCACATAAACTAGCATCTGGCCACCAGTTTTCTATTCTGTTTCTGTGAGTTCTTTTTTTTTTTTTTTTTTAAAGACTCTACTTGTAAGTGAGACCATGAAGTATTCATCTCCCTGGTTTACTTCACTTAGCACAGTGCCTTCCAGGTTGATCCATGAAGGATTTCAAGGTTGATCCATGGAAGGATTACTTTCTTTTATTAAAGGCTGAATAATATTCTGTTGTCCATATACCCCACATTTTCCTGATCTCTTCATCTATTGATGGACAGTTAGGTTTTTTTCCCCCATGATTGATGTAGCCATCAATAATGCTACAGTGAACATTGGGGTACAAATATTTTGTAAAGATAATGATTTTGAAATCTTTATATATATACACAGAAGGAGAATTTCTGGATCTTTGATAGTTCTATTTTTAATTTCTTGAGAAACCAGCATGCTGTTTCATAATAACTATACCAGTTTGCAGTCCTACCAGCAAATTACAAGGGTTCTTTTACTATGTACTCACTAGCACTTGTTATTTCTTTTCTCTTTTCATAAGAGCTGTCCTGACAGGTATATGGTGATACTATTTTCTGATATTTCAGTGTTTCTGTGTGTTAATCTGCTTTTTACAGTTATCTTTAGTGAATTCATGTTTTCAAGGGAGACATAACTTATCATTGGTAACACTATTAGAGGAAATAATATTAAATGCATTTTAATAAAAAGCAAAAATTACTTATTTTATGACAAAAATATGTAGGACTGCAGTTATCATCAGTAAATGTATCTGTGTAGTTAGGGTGATTATAAAGATAATCAGGCATTGGGCCTACTAAAATATAATAGATCCTGTCCTTTATTTCATGTTATATTGAGTGATATAGGAAAAATTTTGAGTACACTTATTAGAGCTTTTAACCTTTTATTCTAGTATGAAGGGAATAAATAGGACAGTGAGAAATATACATATATATTGTGAACATTGCAGTTAGCTTGTAAATGCATGTAATACACATGTATTAAATAGTATTTTGTTTTAGGTTTACAGATATTAGGTTCAAAAAGATGTATCAAAAACACATGAAAAAACTATTTGAAGATTCAACTGAGAACCTTTTGAGAATGATCTAAAATTTCTTCTTGATGCAAAAATAGCCTTTACTGTCAGAGAGAGGGCATTGAAAAACAAAGTTATCCAAATCATGTAAAGTCTACAATTTAAGTATAAACTAAGGTCTTTGAGAGGATGTCAGTGGGAATTAGCTAGTAATTTGGCCTAATGAAAAGAACAGCATTTTATTTGAAATAACCAGTGTTGAAAATATAATCAAAAATAAAGTCACCTACCAACCCATTGGAACCTTTTCACAAAATATAGAAAAGAATGATTCAGTTTTACTGTTGAATTAATATTAAACCATACTGAGATACATATTTTAGGCAAGCCTGTAAAGATATTGCAAAAAGAGAAAAAAAATTCACCCAGTTATTTAGACAGGCAGATACAATCCATTACATACATGTTAATTATCCTTGTCAATCGAAAGAAATGAACTTCTATCTTTTTGACAAGCAGGAAATTACATCTTGGAACCAAGCATCTAGGATCTAACTTACAGAAAGAGGAGTCATATTCTTCAGTTCACATATCAAAGTGATGACTCTAAGTCCTCCAAGAAAAACATTCTTGGAGTAAAAACTGACAAAAGTCTTACTAAGTTTTTTTTTTTTTTAATATGTATTTATTTATGTATGCATACAAGATCTGGAGTATAGGCCAGAGGTGTGGGGTGGTGAGAGGATTCACCAGAGACAGAGTGGGGAGCAGAGCAGGTGGATCTACTGAATTACACTGCTAAGGGGAGTGATGGGCAAGGCAGGAAAGGTCTGCTGTGCCTTGTGGGAAGCTCCCTTGGCCAGGAATAGAACTCGTGCTGCAGTGGCTGCGGATAGCTTCATAGAGCTGAGACTTAACCCATTGTTGCACTACCAGGGAGGCCCGGCTTATTAAGTTTGTATAGTATTAATATACATCTGGAACAGAAAAAGCAATTCTTTATAGTTTCAAGTTTATTAAAGGACATGCTAAAGAAATGTGGGTGACAAAGAGTTTTCTTTCATTTTTGGTACCAGAGGGAATTAGAATTTTTTATTTGGCGTTTTACTAATAACTTATTTTTGTAACTATTTTATAATAAAACTATAATATTCTAATTATCTCTATTGCTATTTCTATTAATACTTCCTCTGAGCAATTTCTGGTCATCCTAATATATAGTAAGTCCACAGTAAAATGCAAACAAAGCAATAGAATACAATAGAATGAATAAAAAAAAAATCAGTTAAATACTAGCCTTGGAAGAATAATCTTTTAATAATACATTATACCAGTGGGGAAGGTTTAAAGTAGATTGTTGATTAGTAATGCTCGATAATCGTCTTTCATAATATGTTAATTTTTTACAAATTATTTCCATGTCTGTTTATTCAGTCTCCAAAAATAATAATCTCATTTGTTGATATTTCCA
>PVIJ01011297.1:0-55412 GCA_004024925.1 Scalopus aquaticus | reverse complement strand
TCACTGAGTATGATCCCCTCTAATTCCATCCATGTCGCTGCAAATTGCATGTGTTTATCTTCTTTCCATGCTGAATAGTACTCCATTGTGTATATGTACCACATCTTCTGGATCCAATCATCTATTTTTGGACATCTGGGTTGCTTCCATACCTTTGCTATTGTGAACAGTGCTGCAATGAACATACGGGTGCATGTATTAGTCTGATGTTCTTTATGAAAGTACTGGGGTAGAAATCAGCGATTCTCAACCCTGATTGCAGCATAGAAGCACCTGGAGAACTTTTAAAAAATAATAAAATTCAAGCAATGTACTAATTTAATCAAAATGCTGAGGGGCTGGGGCTGCACATCAGCAGTTTTTAACAACTCCCCCGGGGTTTATTTATGTAAATAAACACATAAATATATAATTATAAAAGTTTTCTGTATCACTATTGTATATCTTTCCTAAATACATACTGTTCTTTTTAACTCAAACGCCCCTACACTTGTATTCTTACTGCCAAAAACTGCGCAGCCGGAATGTAATCATTAGGAAACATCCGACAAAGGAACATTCTACAAGATATCTGGCCCATATTCTTAAAATATGTGAATGGCTTAAAAAACAAATGGAAAATCTGAAACTATTCCAGAGTAAAGGCAACTAAAGACACAGGACAACTGAATGTAAAATGGAATGAAGGATTTCTTCTGCTATGAAGAATTACTGAGAGAGTTTGAGAAATTTTAATAAAATCTAAACATTCCATAAAGTATCTTCAATAAAGTATTAAGGAATAAATGGATTTCATGACTGTATACTCAAATGATTCAGGGAATATCTATGTATTACATATAGATGCTGTATATATGTGTGTATATGTGGGGAGGGACTCAGAAAGACTCACAGAGAGAGGAAATGATATAGAAAATGGGGCAAAAATGTTAACATTGGCAGAACCAAGGTGAAGGATATAGTGTCATTCTTCTATTATTATTGTGATTTTTTTCTGAAGTTATGTCAAAATAAATAATTTAAAAAACCCCAAACAATCCTGAACATTTACAGTGTGGTCCTTGAAGAGAAATAAAATAGGGACAGATCTTTTTAAATGGAAAAAAAGCTTTTCTATTTTGTAAAAACAACCCACAGCTATATGGAAAGGGACACTGCTTAGGGAGAAATTATTCTGAAAATACAGGTGGGGGGGCCTGGGCTTCCGAATCATGAGCATTTGCAGAGATAGGGATCCCGCAAATGCTGGCAGAGCACCTCCAATAGAGGGCGGTGCAACACTAGGAAGAACGAGTCACACCCTGTGGGTTTAGGTGGCTTGACTTAAAGCAGACTGGAAAGCGTTAACGAGTAGAACAAAGGCTTGGAGAATCTAGGAAAGGCTGAGCTCTGTCTACATCCCATTGTACGGATGCACAAACTGAGACTCAAAAAGAGAAAACAACTTGCCCAAAATCATAGCCACATGAAGCACCACTGTATTGCAAAACATAACCACAGTTTCCTGAGCATCTTATAGGCATTATCTATTTAATCCCATCTCCATCCATCCCGCCTTTTTCCAGTTCTGAAGCTGAGACTCAGAAAGTCAGCCACTTAGCGGGTTTGACTAATAATTGAGATTTCAGTTGTGCTCCCAGCTAACATGCTCTAGCTCAGTTCTGTCTACAATGGAGCACCGACCCTTAAAGAATTGGTCACCAACGAGGGGAAGGCAGCACGCAGCCATCAAAAGACAAATTTATTTTAGTGCCCACTGATGGAAACGCACACACACGCACACACGCACCCACGCAACAGAGAGCAGTGGTAAAGGAAGAATCCCAGAACTGAAGAAAGCTCAAAAACAAGGTGTCCCTGGGTTAGTAGGGGTGTGAGAGGCCTGTGAAAATGAGTAGTTTTAGAGATGGCGAAGAGGAAGCAGAGAGAAGATCTGGGAGGGGGAGAGGCATGGGGCAGCACGGTCTTGTTAAGGAGGGTGAGGAATCTAGCATCTCGTTTCCTCCTATGCCACTACCCTATACCCCCTCAATGAGTATCTCAGTTTGTCTTTACAAAAAAAAAAAAAAAGTATCATTTTAAAAATTGAGGCAACGTTGGTTTACATAAGCCGGCCTTATTAACTCTACTTCCAGAAATATCCCTGATCCTTGCATTTCTCTCCTCCTGCACTGCCAGACCTGGCTCATCGGGTCACCAGGCCGCTTTGACTCTTCACAAGTCTCCAGACTGGTCCCTTTGCTTCTTTTCATTTTCCACACAGCAGCAGAGTCCTTTAAAACGTTTATCTTTTCAAATATGTATCAGATCATGTCGCTCTCAAATGGACATTTTCTAACAGTTGCCCAGGTGCTTAGAACAAAATCCAAACTCCTCAGGACTGTGCTGCAGCTGGCCCTGCCTTCCTCCCTGAACCCTTCTCCCACCTGCCTAGAGTTGGCCAGAGTTGCTTTGGCCATACCGCTCTTTCCCTTCCCAGGGCCTGGCAAGCTTGTTGCCACCTCAGGGACTTTGCACTTGTTGCAGGTTGGGTCTGGAAAGCTCTGCTCTCAGACCTCTGTACTCAGGCCTGTCACAGTACATGTGACTTCCCCCCAGAGAGGCCTCCCTAACCGCAGGATCTGAGCTGGTCCTGCTGCCTTCCTATCTCTGCATCCTGCTTTGTTTGGACTATTGTTATTACAGCGCAGTAATATTATTATCCTTATCACTACATGATATAATTTTGGCTTCTTGTTTATTGTCCATCTTTTTTTTTCCCCTCTAGAATGTATGCTTGAGGAGGACGGGAATTTTTTAAAAAATTTGTCATTTTTTAAAAAAATGATTTATTTTATTTATTTATGCCTGCAAGAGCTGGGTGTAGGCCAGAGGTATGTGTGGGCGGCAGGGGAGGGGGGAACAGTGTGACGATTCACCAGAGACAGAGTGGGGCACGGAACAGGCGGATTGACTAAAATACACTGCTGAGGGGAGCAGTGGGCAAGACAGGAGAGGTCTGCTGTGCCTTGTGGGTCAGTTCCCTGGCCGGGGATCGAACTCGTGCTGCAGATAGCTTCATAGTGCTGAGACTTAACTCCTTGCACCACCAAGGCAGCCCCCTTGTCTTGTTCATTATACCAGTACCTAGAGTTGTGAGTGCCTGGCACGCAGTGGGGTATAATGCCCAGTGATGAATGAATGAATGAATGAGAACACTCAGGTGCAGTCAAGCAGGGTAGGGTGAGGAGATACATTTGCAAGAGTTAGGGCAGGTGTTGGGGAAGAAAGGACTGAGGCCTGAACAAACTCCACAAATAGGTTTTTTTTACAGACCCCACCCCCACCTCAGACCAAAGAGATCCAAGATACCAAGGACTACAAATCCCATAATGTCATCATTACCAAAGGGAGGATTGCTGGGAACTGAGGGTGGAGTTAAACAGCCTGGTTACGCATATAACCAGTCATGTGGGCTATGGGGGTCTCGGGCTGTTCCCCGGGTTTTAGTGCACCCTTGGGATTCCAGCTCAGCGGCAGGATGCATTCACCAATTTATTCTCTTTCCTTTTTTCCTTCCTTTTGTAAGTAAACCCTTTACTAAATTTATTGTGTGTGCCTGCAGTTGAGTCTTCTTATAAGTCCCTTTTAAGTGCATGGGTGACGGCCCACAGTCAAGCACCCCATTTTATATCAGGCTGCCCTGCAACAGTGTGAAGAAGGACTCAGACAGTAGACTAAACCCTCCGTCTATATTCTGCAGGCAACAGGGAGCCATTGAAGATTTTTGATTTCCTAAAAGCAAGGTTTGCTCATTTAATTTTCATGTGTGTGTCAAATGGATTGGAGAGGAGAAGCTATAGCTGGGCACACAAGTTAGGAGACTAGGGAAACCCTGTCAAATATAAAGTGATTTTTTTGGGAGGATTAAATAAATTGACAATATAATAGCAACAGCCACCACAACTCATGGTTATGGAGAACTGGCTGTGTGCTTTTATTCCAGTGACTCGGGAACCAGCCAGAATATCCCTCAACTGTTCAAGGTCTGAAAGAGATCTAGAGATGGAATCAGATGGACTGAAGTTTCAGCCTCTGATTCCGCAATTGTGGTTTGTGGGTAACATCATTTGAGTCAACCTCTGAAGGGTTACTAATGAGGTCACAGAATTTAAGAAATGAAAAGCTTTAGCTCCAGAAGGAACCCAGTCTTTCATTTTGCAGACAGGGAACCCTGAGATCAGAGAAGGGAAGTGACTTGCCCTCAGGCAACAGGCCAGAAGAGCTTCCTCTGCCTGCCAGAGACCTTCATTTTTGAATCAGGTATCTCCACCTAGAAAATGCAGAGACCATGTTCTCTGCATGAGGTCAAGTAAGTTTTTTTTTTTTTAAAGATTTATTTTTTATTTATACATATAAGCTGGGGTACAGGCCAGAGGCGTGGGGCGGCGAGAGGGTTCACCAGAGACAGAGCAGGTAGCAGAACAGGCAGATCAGAAATACACTGCTGAGGGGAGCAGCGGGCAAGGCAGGAGAGGTCTGCCGCACCATGTGAGATTCTCCCTGGCCGGGCATCGAACTCGCGTCGCCGCTTAACCGCTGCGCCACCAGAGGCCCAAGTTCAAGTAAGTATTGTGAGAGGACTTTGCAAGTTGAAATGAGAAGCTATTGTGATGTTTTATTATTATTAGGCCATAGCCTCCAGCTTTACTTTAGCTTTGGCCCGGATTTTTTCTTTCCACCAACTTCTATTTTGTGCTTATAAATACAGGAGCTGTTCTCTGCACCGCAATGGGAACAGAGCAATAAACACAGCCCCTACCATCCTGAATCCTCAATTCACCATGCTTACATCTGGTGGTGGTGGTGGCTGTGGGGTGTGTGTGTGTGTGTGTGTGTGTGTGTGTGTGTGTGTACCCTGTGGTGATAAGTGCTGTGAAGTAAAGTGAAGCAGGAAAGGGAGTTGGGGAACAAGGGGGCTCAAATGGCAAAAAGGGGGTCAAAGAGTATCTATTCGAGAAAGGGACCCAGATCTGGGATTGCCACCAGTACTGCAAGGGAGGACCCTTTTTCAATTATTTTTTTCCAGAAGAGATATACTTGTTCTTGGACAGCAGAAACTTGAGGGCAAGGCTGCTTTGGGAGGATCTGCAGTGATAACCCATTGAAACTGGCTGGGAGTGTAGGCTGCAGAAATGAAATTTTATCATCAGCACATTTGGCCCATCAGATGCGTTTCTCTGCTTCCTTCTCACAAGCCAAATCCAAGGCAAAGACTTCAGGGATTAGCAGAAATAATTTGCACAAAGACACATCCTCATATCTTCTTTGACTAGCTCAGGAAAGGGATTGGTCGGGCCCTACTGGTGTGGTAAGTGCCGCGCTAGACACCTCCATAACCCATCCCATTATCCTTGAGGCAGCCCTACAAGGGAGACATTACTGCTTTCATTTTGGAGATGAGGAAACTGAGGCTCAGAATGCACATGCTATTTGCCCAACATTAGTCCAAACAGAAAGTGACAGACTAGAGACTTAAACTCAGGTCATCCTGGCTCTGTAGGCCACGCATCCTCTGTGACATCATAGCTCCTTCCCCGACTGAGAGCCAAAACCCTTGCCAGGAGGAAATCAGGAATTACAGCTCCTTCACCGTACAGATCAGATGAATGAAGAACATGAACATGTGCATTCATACCTGGTACCTGTGCAATGCTGCTGGCTTCCTGCCTTTGCAGATTAGACACAAAGTTTAGAGAGAAGTGACTTGGTGGAGGTGACACAATAGGTTATAGAAAAGTTCCTACTCTGAGGCAGACGTGGAATTTCTAGATCTTTTCACTATCCTCTGAGCCATTAAGAATTAGAGATCAGGGCCTCCCTGGTGGCACAAGGGGTTAAGTCTCAGCACTATGAAGCCATTTGCAGCCACCGCAGCAAGAGTTCGATCCCTGGCCAAGGAGCTTCCCACATGGCACAGCAGACTTGTCTCACCCAGTGCTCCCCTCAGCAGTGTATTTCAGTCAATGAGCCTGTTCCGCTCCCCACTCTGTCTCTGGTGAATCCTCTTACCCCTTGCACCTCTGGCTTGCACCCCAGCTCTTGTATATATAAATAAATAAACCTTAAAAAAAAGAATTAGAGCTGTAGTGTCCATGACAAAGAGAAAGAGGAAGAACTGAACTGCCGTCCAGCTTGCCAGACCTTACTGGAAGGTGCCCTGGCAACTCCCCTCCCCGCCCCTGGCCTTCCAGGGAGGGATGGAGAGGCAAGAGAAAGCCTCTCCGATGTCATTGATTCAGGTGTACATCCAAGCAGTATTTATGCAGCCCTACTGGGTGCCTGGCACCCTTCGGGGACTGATAGGTTAATGCCAGACAGTTGTACAACCAGATGCCAAAATCTGCGTGTCCAGTGCAACATTAGGGTCCCCACCAGGTGCTGTGGGGGCTACAGGCTGGCGGGCATTTTTGTGATACCTTCATTTGGTTATATTTCTTGCAGAAATTCTCTGAAAATGTCCACTCCTGTGTTTGTAAAAGAGCGGTGACCTCTTAAGTCAGCTGTGAGAATGATTGTTACAGGGAATGGCCAGTGTGGGTCAGGGCGTGGGACCAATATCAGGGAGCTGCCATGAGGTGGTGAGCAGAGGCTGCAGGCACGGCTGAGATCTGGCTGCACAGACATAGGGCCTGCTTCGCCAGTGCTTTGCTCTGAGAGGCGAGGCGGCACGGTGGTGGGCATCGAGAGCTGAAGAGTGGGTGGGTTGTCTTGGTTTCTCATTCAGCGGGTGAATCAAATAGCAACAATAATGGCAATAGCTAACAT
Organism: Scalopus aquaticus; assembly: GCA_004024925.1. Taxonomy (NCBI): domain Eukaryota; kingdom Metazoa; phylum Chordata; class Mammalia; order Eulipotyphla; family Talpidae; genus Scalopus; species Scalopus aquaticus. Next base: position 48,605 of record PVIJ01011297.1, on the reverse strand, counting down.
TTCCTGAGCCCATGTGCAGAGTTGGGGCTATAACTCAGGAGGTGGGCTGGGTTTGGGGGTCCTGTGTGTGTGTGTGTGTCTGTGTGTGTCTGTGTGTGACTCCCAGCGAGTGCCAGGTCTGTGGGCGAAGGTCCACCCACAAGGGGGAAAGGGGGAGGCGCTCACATAAAATCTCCCCAATCCCCAATCAGGTCAGTTGATTTTTCTTTCTGGTTCACAGAGAAGACAGAGGCCCTGGCAACTTTAACATCACAGTCAGTGAGGATTAGAACTCAAGTTTGTCCAGGCTCCATTTCCCCATCTGTACGTTGAGGGTGTGTGTGAGGGGGGGGCCTTAATGTCTTCTTTCTATTTTAATGAGAAAGTGGTGGTGGGGGCTGTTGGAGAGAGAGGTGGGGAGGGTGGAATGCTAGTTATTTCCGTTCTTCTGAGTAAAGTCCCCCTACTTTTGGAGCTGCTGCTCTTTGTTTGGGAAATTCACCAGGATGGGCCTTTATATAAACATGAGGCAAGTCCCCACCCATTGTCCTTGGGGAGGAGGGTGGAGTCACCCCATCTCCACACAGATGCAGCGGCTGCACTAAGTTCTCTTTACTGATCTGAATTGGGGTCTGTTGAATGGACCTTCACCTTTGAGGATTGAGGGAGGAAAAGTCTCTCCAGAGAGAGGTTATAGCTGGATGGTAGGTCCTCTTTGGGAGCACACAGAAAGTTGAATGATAGCACCTAGGAAGGTATGGTGGGCCCTTGAGACTGCCTTGTCTGAGTCATCAAATCATTCATTAATTCACTCATTGAGTCACTCATTCCTTTGTGTTAAGAGCTCTGCTAGGCTTGGAAATACACTGGTGAGTTGTCCCTGGTTGAACTCTGGGAGAGTTCAAAGGGCAACAAAGCAGACTGTTGTATGAGTGAAGCCCACCTACATTTCTGATGTCAGTGTAGTGGTTGAATGGGAGATTCTGAGTCATATTAATATTTGGTTCTTTCAAAAAAAAAAAATCAGGGAAGGGGCCTCCTTGGTGGCGCAGTGGTTGAGCGCTGCGCTGTGGAGCTGTTGGCAGCGGAGATGCGAGTTCAACGCCCAGCCAGGGAGAATCCCACATGGTGCGACAGACCTCTCCTGCCTCGCCCGCTGCTCCCCTCAGCAGTGTATTTCTGATCTGCCTGCTCTGCTCCCCACTCTGTCTCTGATGAACCCTCTCGCCACCCCACGCCTCTGGCCTGTACCCGAGCCTGTATGTATAAATAAATAAATCTTAAAAAAAAAAATCAGAAGGAAAAAGATAAATATAAAAAAAAATCAGGGAAGATCAAGTAGGAGATAAGATAAACTTACAATTAGAGATTGGAATCAGGAAATGTAGCATAGAATGTGTTTGGCTAGTAGCGATTACCTTTAATTTGAATTTGAATGCTTATAGGTGGGAATGCTCACCCTACTTCCTTGGTTCTCATCACTCTCTGTGGGTGCCATTGGATTCACAGATTTACATTATCAGCCCCTAGCCCCTTGACTAACAGTTTTCTGTCCTAAGAGTAGATGTCTCCAAATTTGAGGGTCTATTTATTTAAGTATTAAATAACCAAAAGCACATTTATAGAATGTGGTATGACTTTAAATTTGGAACCTTTCTCTGATTCTTACTGTCATGGAACCATAATGTTTGATCTTTACTGGTGATCTGCATTGAGAATAGGTCATGAATGGTGGTGAATAAGTTGACATTCCCTTGTATTCAGTTCACATATGTTTATTGAGGGCTGCTATATGTCAGCACATTTCTAAGTCTGTCTAGGGAATGCAGCAGGGAAGAGACAGAGATGGAACTCAAATTCTTGTGTGGATGAACGGAGATAGACAAGAGAGAAGATTAAAATACATTGTTTATAAGATGATGGTAAATACTAAGGAGGAAAACCAGGAAAGAGAGTAAGAAGTGTTAGAAGGAGAGGAAGTTGTTAGATAGATTGGCCATTATGGACTTCACTGAGAAAATGACCTGAATTAAGGGTCCATCTAGGGAAAAGGCAATCTAAGCAAAGAAAATAGCAAGTGCAATGGCACTGAGGTAGGACCAGGCCTTGTGTATTTGTGGAGTCCTATCAATGTACTGGGTACCATTTTATTTATTTTTCTTTTTTCTTTATTTTTTTGTGTGTAGAAGAACTGGGGTATAGGCCAGAGGTGTGGGGGTATGTGTGAGAGGATTCACCAGAGACAGAGTGGGGAGCAGAACAGGTAGATTTACTGAAAAAACTGCTGAGGGGAGCAGTGGGTGAGACAGGAGAGGTGTGCTACACCATATGTGGGTCAGCTCCCTGGCTGAGGATTGAACTCAGACCTTAGTGGTGATAGCGCTGAGACTTAGCCCATAGACCACCAGGGAGGCCCCCTAGTACCATTCTAAACTCTTCCACTCTTGCAAGGAAGCTGTTACTACTTTTTTTTAAAGATTTATTTATGCATACAAGCTGGGGTGTAGGCCAGAGGGGTGTGGGCGGGGGGTGTGTGTGAGAGGATTCACCTGAGACAAAGTGGGGAGCAGAATAGGCAGACTGACTGAAATACACTGCTGAGGGGAGCAGCAGGCAAGGAAGGAGAGGTCTGCAGCACCATGTGGGAAGCTCCCTGGCCAGGGATCAAACTCGTGCTGCAGAGGCTCTGGATAGCTTCATGGTGCTGTGACTTAACCCGTTGCACCACCAGGGAGGCCCCAGAAGCTGTTATTACTATTCCCATTTCTGGATGGACACACTGAGGCCAGAGAGTCTAAGAGACTTGCTGTAGCTTAAATAAAAGGCAGAGGCTAGCTTCCAACCCAGGCTCCAGAGGTTGTGGTATGAAATTATGCTAAAGAAATGATTTCATTGGCCTGGATAGACCCAGGTACTGAAGATTTCTACCTCCAGCTCTAAGTGAGCCTTCCTAGCCCTGGAGGGAAACCCTGGGTGTGGTGGTAGGGGAAGGAGTGACTCAGGCCTTGGCTGACTTCCTGCTGAGTCATTTCTCATGGGCCCTGGAGGGAAGCTAGTGGCACTCAGGCCTCACCTCCTCACACTTGCAGGTTTTGTCTTTGGGGGGAAATGTCTGGTGGTGGGCCTTAATCATATACTTTTAGGGAGCCCCATATTTCTTGGTGTGGCTCCACAGCCAGCAAGAGGAAACAACAGCCTTGGAGGTCGACTTTCTGCCCAACTTCTGACAGATCTTGGATGGGCTTGTCAGGCTGGTTATCGTTCATCTTGAACAGCAGTGTGCTTGGCATGTCCCTACGAAGATGAACAAGATGCAAAGGCAGCTGTCTACATCACTCTGGGCCTTCGATGCTCATCTGGTAGACATCTTCACAAATACAAGGAAGAGTGGGTAAGTGCTACCAAATGTGGATCAAATTTGTTAAGATTTCAAAACATTGGAGCTTCCATGGTGGCACAGGGGTTAAGTCTCAGCACTATGAAGCTATTAGCAGCCATTGCAGCACCAGTTCAATCCCTGACCCACGTGGTACAGCAGACCTCTCCTGTCTCACCCACTGTTCCCCTCAGCAGTGTATTTCAGTCAAGCTGTCTGTTCTGTTCCTCACTCTGTCTCTGGTGAATCCACTCACCTCCCCACACCTCTGGCCTGCACCCAGCTCTTGTATGCATAAATAAATACATCTTTAAAATAAAAAGATTTCAAAACATGGATCTGTGAAAATCAAAGCTAATATGCATTGAGCACACCAGTATGCTAACCACTGAACAAGTTTTATCTCATTTTCATAACTTTCACACTACCTGATAAGGGAGGTAGATAAGAAAATGCAGGGACAGAGGTCACAGTGAGGAAGGCCAGAAAGGCCAGGGAGCAAAATCCTGTACTCAGGAAAGTGCCTTCGGGTGTAGGGAGCTGTGAGGGGCAGGAACAAGGGCATAGAGGAGGAGTGACAGTGAGAGATGAAGCCAGAGAGGGCAGTGGGACCAGAGCATGAAGTCTGGACTTGAGTTTATGGAGCTAGGGAGCCACTAAAGATTTTTCAGTTGTTTCCCCTTTGTGCCCAGAGTAGTAGCTTTTTTTGCTTTGATTTAAGTGGGAACATGAATAGTATGGAATGGACAAAAATAGTAGGAAGACCTCAGACTCTGTGGTGAGGAGTCCTCTCACTTGCTCCTTGCTCACCAAGTACTCTGTGTATTTGTTGAACTTTCTGCCCTGGATATCCTTAGGTAAGAACGATGTGTTCCAGGAAACTCCTGAGAGGTCTTTTCCACAGTTGCTGGGTCCTCTTCTTCAGCCCATGCCCACCTCCTTGATATAACTCTTTTTCTCACGTTTACCTCACTTTTACCTTGTGGTCGATACCGTTATTACCTACCCAACCTAGTCTCCCTCCTGGCTTAAGAAACCCCAGTTTCGTTTAGGGTCATCAGTTCCAAGTCACAGATCATGCTGTGTCTAAGTTAACGACAACCCTGTTTCCCATTTTCCAGCCTACCTTGCAGCTAGTCAGATCCATGTGACCCAGTTTTTGACAATGAAACTTGAGGGGAAGTCTGCTGAGGGACTTTTGGGAAAGATTTTGATTTTTTGATATCAGGGAACAGTCCCAGCTTCTTCCTCATGAAAAGTGCTTCCCTCTTGCCTCAACTTAAATACAGCCATGATGGCTAAGAGTTCTTAGCTGGTGAAATGATGTCAAAGAGAGCTTGAGCAGCCATCATCTGGAGAAAGTCTGCTTTCTGAATAAAGTATGGTCAAACACAGAAAAGCAACAGGGCAGGGAGAGAGAGAAAGAGAGAAAATTTGAGGTCCTATTTGAATGTTTAGATTTCTTATTTGAAGGCAACCCCTTCCACCCTAGCCTAAGTAATATGAGCAACACATGCCTTTCTTTTTTCTTATGCTCGTTTGAGATGGATTTCCATTATTTGTGGCTACAGGTCCAGACCGCTTATCTTGTGAATGTAGGGCTCCCAACTTCCTCTGCCTATAACACTTGTGCCTGTGATCTTGCTGACTGTTACGACATGTGTGAGGGCTCCACTTAGATGTCATCCACATTCCCATGCTCAACCTCAGCACTCTCCTCCCCAACACACACACACACACACACACACACACACACACACACACACACACACACTTACCTCCATCTGTACCCACATAGGCAAACAACACTGGTCCAAGGGAATGAGAAATGAGGAAATCCAGGATATAACCACATACCAAGGTCTTTAATTCCACAATGTCCTCAAAATGCCTTTGCAACAGCCTGATCTGAGAAAGATCAGGGTTAAGAAATAGGAGCCAGGGGTCACCTGGAGCCAGGTGGCTCCAGGTGTTAAGTCTCAGCACTATGAATCTATCAGCAGCCACTGCAGCATGAGTTTGATCTGGGCCAGGGAGCTAACCGACATGGCGTAGCAGACCGCTCCTGTCTTTCCCGCTGCTCCCCTCAGCAGTATATTTCAGTAGATCTGCCTGTTCTGCTCCCCACTCTGTCTCTGTTGAATCCTCTCACCCCCCTCCACACTTCTGGCTTAGACCCCAGTTCTTTTTTTTTTTTTTTAAAGATTTATTTTTTATTTATACATACAAGATGGGGTACAGGCCAGAGGCGTGGGGTGGCGAGAGGGTTCACCAGAGACAGAGCAGGTAGCAGAACAGGCAGATCGACTGAAGTACACTGCTGAGGGAAGCAGCGGGCGAGGCAGGAGAGGTCTGCTGCGCCATGTGGGATTCTCCCTGGCTGGGCGTCGAACTCGCGTCGCCGCTGCTGACAGCTCCACAGCGCAGCGCCCAACCGCTGTGCCACTGGGGAGGCCCCTAGACCCTAGTTCTTGTATGCATAAATAAATCAGAATAAAACTTAAAAAAGAAATGGGAGTCAAAAGAAAGCAAGATGGGTAGGTGGCAAGGAGACTGCCCGACCTGGAGGGACTTGGAGATCATGCACACCTTCTTTTGTTTCTTTATGCATATGACACATTTTCTGCTTTCCTTTTATTGTTGTTATTGAGACACAGTTGACCTATAACATTCTATTTGTTTCGGGTGTACAACATCATGATTCAATATTTGCATATGTCATAAAATGATCACGACAATAAGACTGGTCAGTTCCCATCATCACATGTCATTATAATTTTTTTTCATGTGATGAAAATTTTTAAGATTTCTCCTAGCAAGTTTCAACAGACTATACAGTCTAGTCACCATGCTGTATGTTACATCTTAGGACTTATTTATTTTATATATAAAATAAATAAATAAAAATAAGTAAACTATATAAAATACATTTATTTTTAACTGGAAGTTTGTACCTTTTGACCCTCTTCACCCATTTTTTAAAAAAGATTTATTTATTTATGCATACAAGAACTGGGGTGTAGGTCAGAGATGTGGGGTGGTGAGAGGATTCACCAGAGACAGAGCTGGGAGCAGAACAGGCAGATTGACCAAAATATACTGCTGAGAGGCGCAGCAGGCAAGTCAGGAGAGGTCTGCTGCGCCATGTGGGAATCGCCCTGACAGGGGATCTAACTCCGTGCTGCATCGGTTGTCTGTGGACAGCTTCAGAGGCTGAGACTTAACCCTTTGCGCCATCAGGGAGGCCCTCTTCACCCATGACACCAGCTCCCACCTCTTGTTTCAGACAACCACCAATCCATTCTCTACACAGCACATTTTTGTTGAGTACCTACTTGGTGTCTGATTCTAAAATGGTCCCTGAGGTTGCTATGGAGGTTGAGGACCTGTGGAGTAAAGTATATGAGAGAGAACAGAAAGAAACTGACTCCTGAGTCTCTATCTTCCCTCAAGCTTCTCCAGGAGAAAATGACCTTAAATAAAACACTTGAAATCCAGGTTCCCAGTGAGAAAGTCTTACTAGTGAGTGGGATTTGGAATGTTAAAAGGAGATATCACATTGGGATTTAGAATCTCTTTTCTTGGAAACCTTCAGGAATGAAGACCTAAATCAGTGACTCATCCTGAATAGACAGCTCCATGAAGTAATGAAGAAAACAAGGGCTCCTGAGTGAACAGATTTAGGTTTGAATCCCGATTCCTTTCTTGAAATATGTGGGTTTAGACAAATTGCTAAACCTCTCTGAGTCTCAGTTTCCTTAGGTATTGAGTCTTGGATGAAGATAATATTATGTCATGTTTTTTGAGGGGTGACTATATTCTGGTTCTGATCTGAGCTCTATAGTGTATTAACTCATTTTATCCTCTCAGCCCAGGAAGAAACTAAGGCACAGCAAGGTCAAATTCCTTGCAGGTCAGTGATAAAACTTGGTTTGGAACTCAGGGAGTCTGCTGCCGAGCCCGTTCCTGTGACCAGCTGACTCACTGCTGCCCTTGTGGTAGAATGGCGAGGACAGTAAGTGGTGTAAGGAACAGGCTTGGGGAGCCAAGGGGCCGTGGTCACAGCTCCACAACTCCACACAACCCAATATCTGTGTGATTTGAGTTGCGGCAAGTGACTTATCCTCTCTATCTGTGTCTTGATTTCCTCATCTGTAAAATGAAGCCCATCATAATGTTCTTGGAGTTTCTATGAGGACTGAGTGAGTTAATACAATAAACTGAGAATTGTACCTGCTCCATGATAAGCGCTCAATAATGCTGCTTGTGAGAACTATTATCTTCCAGTCTAACTGCTTCTTAGGAGGTCAATCCTCCCTGAATTATGTTCTTCTCAGTCCCTGTCCCTTCCAATAGAGCATCTTGGACCATTTGTAACTATGTATAGGGTTAACCACTTCACAGTTAGTGTGATCAAATGAGATAAGGTGAATTAAAGCACAGAGGTTGGTTCCTGTTGGGTTCTTGGCAAATGCAAGATAGTTATGTTATCACATTATTATTGATGACATTAGTACTTAACTTTGGTTAAAATCACTGCCCCATCTACACATGGATGGACAATTTCACCAAAGTTAAGGATCCCATCAAGTGTAACCTACACCCTTTTCCATATATTTCTAGTAGAAACCCATGACACAAAGCTTTCCTATCACTTAGAATCTTCACTGTCTGCATAGTGAAAGAGCCTTTTTTTTTCTTTTAAAGATTTATTTTTCTTTATTTATGCAGGCAAGAGCTGGGGTGTAGGCCAGAGGTGGGGTGGTTGAGAGGATGCACCAGAGGCAGAGCAGGGAGCAGAACAGGCAGATCTACAGAGATACACCACCCAGGGGAGCAGCAGGTAAGACAGGAGAGGTCTGCTGTGCCATATGTGGGTCAGCTCCCAGGCTGGGGAGCTGCAGGGCTGGTGATAGCTTGATAGCACTGAGACTTTAACCCTGGTGCCACCAGATAGGCCCAGTGAAAGAGCCTTTTAAACCTTATTTAGACACACATTTTTATCCTCTGTCAAGCTGCTGTTTCCCTGCCTCCTTAGTACACAATAACTTTTCATCTGAGTTTCGAATCAACCTAGAATTTTCTGGAGTCATTACAAGTGCCGACATAAACTCAACACCCGTAAGTGCTAACAGGCACACGTCTCAAGGGGAAGGCTGAGTAGGCAGAGCGCTGCGTCCGACTTTGCACGACTGCACTCAGCGGCAACTGCGGGCTGCTCAGGTCTTGCTGTCAGCATCGAGATGCCCTCATTGATAACACGTGACCATACACCAGAGCGGGGAAAAGTGTTATATCATTGGTGAAATATTCAAAATTAATGTTTCCTTTAAGAGTTTTACTTGGTTTTCCAAAACCACTTATTTAGGCTTTCCTTCTGAGAAATGAGTTTGTGTTGGTTAAAGCATACTAGCTGTTGTCAAAGATAAGCCCTTACAATCGCATCAGTTAATGCTCTAAAGGTTCATCTGTTGCACATGTAACGTCCAAAGCAGGTGTTCCTCATTGGCACCGAGGGCTCTTCTTGTGCACATGTCATTTATCCAGTTATTCATTCAGCAGTTTTTACTGAGTCACTTCTGTGTGTGAGGCCCTTTTTCCAGGCAGAGGAGAAACAGTAACTGTGGACTTTCTGGGGAAAAGATGCCATTGTTAATATTGTTGTTTCAAACAGACATAACTAACAAACCCTGGAAATTTGACTACAGAACTGAAGCTTCCAGAGGGGCTAGGGGAAGCGAGGTGGGAGGGGACCTGATAGACTGTGGTGGAGGATTATGGGTGTTTTGGTGGTGGGGATGGTGTGGTAACACATCTCTGAAGAGGTGTGAACCTATAACCCTAAATCATGAACAGTATTGTAAACCAATGTTATCGCAATAAAAAAGGATTTAAATAATATTGATGTTTTTATTGTTGTTAAAGGTTTTAATACACATTTCCAAACTGTCTCCAGAAAGACTAGATTGGTTTCATTCTCTCCTGCAATATGTGTCCCATGGTCCATTCTACCGGTGTCCTTAAAAGTCTGCACTTGGGCCTCCCTGTGGCGCAGCGGTTGAGCGCTGCGCTGTGGAGCTGTCAGCAGCAGCGATGCGAGTTCGATGCCCAGCCAGGGAGGATCCCACATGGTGCGGCAGACCTCTCCTGCCTCGCCCGCTGCTCCCCTCAGCAGTGTATTTCTGATCTGCCTGTTCTGCTCCCCGCTCTGTCTCTGGTGAGGCCTTTCGCCGCCCCACGCCTCTGGTCTGTACCCCAGCTTGTATGTATAAATAAATAAATCTTAAAAAAAATTAAAAAAAAAGTCTGCACTTGACAGCCTCTGCAGAGTCCAGTCTTGTGTCTGTCATTGCTTCCCTGCTCCCCCTCCTTTTGGTTCTCTTGGCCACGCCTCCTGCTGTTTGGTGTCAGCTCTGGCTGATGCTCCTGCCCTTCTCTGGCTCAATGACCCCAGCTTCCTGCCTGGCTCTTTGATTTTGAGGTTCCCTGCAGGTATTCCTTCTACCTGCCGTGGTCCCACGCTGTGCACTCTACAGAGTCAGCCACCAATCTCTGGGGCCAGAAGAGGGACCAGACAACCAGAGAGCAAGAAGCAGGCAGGGGTCCGGGGCTCCATGGCTGAAGGCAGGTTTTATCCTTCCTTTGCTTCTCTAATTTCATCAGTACTCTCAGAGCCAATCAGGGGCTTTCCCTTGATCCGTGTGCAGAGACCTAGGCTGGAATGGAGACTCAGTAACAACGTCCTTCAGCTTTCAAGGATCAGTGCAGAATGCACAGCCACGGATTTGGATGTGGTCTAGAAAATAAAAGGGTCAGTGGCTCTCTGGAAAAAGCATTCTGTTCTGAGGTTCCAGAGACCAGATCTGAGCCCTGGCTTTGGAATTCAGTGTGACCATGGTAACAGTCTTTAGGGTGTCTGCTCAGCTCACTGGGTGCATCTGCCCAGTGGGGGAGATCTTTGATAGCCATTTTTATATAATATGACCCTGGGCCCTTCAGGCACATTGATTGGACCAGGGGAGGGCTTGGGATCAAAGCCTGGCCAATCAGATTTATACTGGGGATCTGCATTTGAAATGAACCAGGAGTGCCTGTCAGAAGCTAAAATGGAGGCCAGGAGGACTGGAAGGATGTGTGCAGAGATGCAGAGAAGGGCGGCCTGCCTCAGGGAAGCAAGAAGCAGGCGTGCAGAGAACCAGCCTGGGCGCTCGGTGTGGGAGAGGCTTTTCTGTGTTCCTTCCTTGGGGGTCTGTGAGATACCCCCAGGCTAGGTATCCTGCACACAAATCAAGGGAAAGCCCCAGATTGACTCCTGAGGGTACTGATGAATTAGAGAAGCAAAGGAATGATAAAACCTCTCTCAGGTTTTACTGTGAGTGTTCTCACAATAAAGCCCCCTTTTTGTTTAATCTCTCTCTCTCCTTCTCGCTCTCTCTCTCTGTCACCTGCAATCAATCAAACACAGACCTTCCCTACGAGAGTGAACAGGACCAAATGCCCACCAAATGCCCAGGTCCATGTCCTCATCTGCATATGGTAATGTAACAGAATTCACCCCTCGGGGTTGTGGGGAGGGCCAGATGTTATGAATGTCTATAGGGCTGCAGCCCTGTGTTGATCCCGATTCATCAGAACCGGAGAGGTTAAAACAGTTTGAGTGTGATCCCTGACTGTATGTGAAATAACTGTGTAAACTTTAAAATGATAGCACATTGGTATGTGAGTGTGTGTACATATATATATTCTACATCCCATCCCATCTTCACTGTGATTCTTCCTATAAACTTTAAACAAGTTGTCTTGCTCTAGGCGTCCGTTTATTTATCGGTACAACCAGGGGTGGAATACATGACCTCCAAACTTCCGTGCAGTTTTGGGAGTGGAAGATTGAGTTTGGGGCCAACACCTGGATGTGGTCCAGCTCTGCGGAGAGCACACCTGCCTCAGGTTGGTGCTTAAGGCCAGGAGGCTGGGAGCCAGGGATTCTCCCAAGAAACGAATACCAGGTTGAGTTAGGAAGTCAGGGAGGATTGCTTCCCTGCTCTGCCCTGCGAGGACTTATGCTTTTGTTTTTGTGGATGTCTTGCTTTAGACATAACGAGGCTCTAGCTTGTCGTTGGTCAGCAGGGTCTGAGTAAGGAAAATCTAGCTTTGCTAGAAGAGCCAAGGCCTTGAGGACACCTGCTATAACTTTACCCATACTGGGATCACAGCTGGTCTATAAAATCCTCTCTGCTGCTTTTCTCTGCTTAGGACAGTGGCCAAGTCAGAACCAGGCCTGGGATTAGCCAAGCTCAGCATGATTTCTCAGGGCCCCAGAGCACAAAGCAAACACACTTCCTGTTCTTGTCTTTAGTAACTGTGAACTTCAAGGCTCGGATAACTCAAGCATATAGACATTTCTTTAACAGCCTAGAAATTAATGGAGTTCAGTTGGGAAGTGTGGAAGTCCAGAAGGAGGAAGAGCTTTTCTTCCCTGCCAGTCCTGCAGAGGAGGGGGAGCAGTGTCAGGAAAGATGGTAGGAACCTTTCTGCCAAAGCACTGCTGATACCTACATCAGCCATGTGACGAAGAGCAAGTCACGCAACCTCTGGGAGCCTCGTTTCTTCATCTGTGGAATGAACAATTTGAACTGGATGGCCTCCAAGGTTTTTTGTGGCATGTTGCATTCTGCATTTCCCTGAATCTCAGAATGATAAACCCTAAGGGCAGGGCCAGAAGCAGCAGCAGCTTTCAGCAGAGAGGATGCAAGTCTCAGAAAAGATGCTCAATGAAAATGTTGATGATAGGAAAATGACAGCTGCAGATGGAGAAGAATCGAGGGAGACAAGGAATTAGGCTTTAAGTTCCTGTCTTGAAATCACTGTTTACCTGGTCCATGCAGGGAGTTCAAGGGCATTGGAATCATGCTGCCCTTGGCAAGAGGCTGAAGGTGAAAGCGCTCTGCGAGGGATGCTCTGGGCTGTGAGCAAATTCTGCAGACGGACCTCCTTATCCCGGGGAAGCAGTTGACACGGTCTTTGGCTTCAGCCAGATCAGGGTCTGCCTCCTCGTTCTGCCTCCTGTGTGCCTTTGAACAAGGTGCTTAAGCTGGACATCTTTTAATTTCCTAAGCCATAAATGGGAATTAGGATAGTGTTGGTAAAGGTTGAATAAGTATGAAGTAGCTTGCATAGAGCCTGGTACACAGCTAGAGCCCAAAAGGTAGCTATTATTACTCTTATTATTCCTTTTAAAATAAATAATAATTACTGTTATAATTACCGATATTAATATATTATTACTTAGATTTGTACCCTCTCTCTATCTTGGATTATGTCTTCCAACTAAGTAAAAGACAATTCTAAAGTAGTCTGCTTCTATGTGGCAGTCTAGGCCTTTTAAAATTCTTTTTGCTCCCTAGGGGGAAAAAATTCCAAAGACTCAGAGCAAACTTGAGAGTATTTTTCTCAAAGTGTGCTTGGATGAAACTCACTGCCTCTGGGTCATCTGCAGACTGCTCAGTGCAGTGTCCTGGGCACTAATTTTAACTAGAAATAGAACTTGATTCTGAGTGACCGAGGGTAGAAGTAAACACGTTAACCAAACCCACTGATAAAGACAGAGCTGGGCTCTTAAGGCACATGCTGCCCTGACGTCCGACAGACTAGGCCAGTGCTTCTCTATGTTTATGTACGTAGAATCTACTGGGCACCTTGTTAAAATGCAGGTTCTGATTTTGTGGGTGTAATTGTTAGGGTACTCCAAAGGGAGATGGATGGATCTGTCTGTCTGTCTGTCTGTCTATCTATCTATCTATCTATCTATTGGCGGCTGTGACTACGGAGTCTGAGAAGTCCATCTGTCACCTGCCAGCTGGAAACCCAAGGAAGCTGGTGGTCTCACAGACTGAGATTTCAGTCTGGGGCAAAGCTCCGAGAACCAGGAACGCCAGGGCAGAAGCAGCTCAATGTCCCTGCTCCAACAGTCGGGCATACAGATAATCCAACCATCCTCCGCCTTTTGTTCAAGGCAGGTCCTCAACAGATTGGATGAGGCCCACCCACATCAGGGAGGACCATCTGCCTCACTCAGTTTTACCAATTCAAATGTGAGTTTCTTCCAGAAGCTTCCAGACACACCCAGAGATAATGTTAAACCAGATAATCTGGGCATCCGGTGACCCAATCAAGTTGACACATTAAAATGAGCCTTCACAGTAGGTCTGGGGTGGGGCCAGAAATGCTGCATTTCTAACAAGCTGCTGGTCTCAGGCCACGCTTTTAATAGCACCACTTTAGAAGTATGCTAACTGCACTGGTCACGATACTGTTCCCCAGACATTTCCAGCTCCCCTTTCCGGGCACATGGTAGGATTGTTCTTCCTGGCCTCCTTATATTTGGGTGAGGTCACCTGACCAGTTCTGGCTCGTGATCTGGGGGCAAAAGAAATTAGTGTCACTTCCAGGACAGAGTATCTTACTGTGGTTCAAGATTCTCCAGAGCTTTCGTTCCCTCTGCCACAGCAGTTGCCAGCGTTTCAGATGATGTCTGCTCCAGCAGATGATTCCTGGATGGAGGATGACGAGGATGACAGGGGGCCCAGCACTTAGCGGACCTGTGAGGAGATGCAGTGGGAACAAGATGAGTCACTGAGGTTTGGGGAAGTGTTTGTTACCGTTGCTTAACCTGGCTCATCTGAATTATACATGAGTCTAACCGCCATTTTGCAACACAAGAAACCAAGCCCCTGGGAATGAGCTCCTCATGCTCTGTCACGTGGTTCATGAAGCCTCAGGACTCCAGTCCCATCAGCCACTGTCCTCTACCATTCGAGTTTCCTGGAATACGAGCTGGACATGTCACGTGTGTAATTTCCTTGCAGCTTCACAACTACTTGGGGTCCATGAATGATCGTTTCATTTTTTTTTTAAAAGATTTATTTATTTAAAAAAAAAGATTTATTTTTATTTATTTATGCATACAAGAGCTGGGGTGTAGACTAGAGGTGTGGGGAGGCGAGAGGATTCACCAGACACAGAGTGGGGATAAGAACAGGCAGATGGGGCCTCCCTGGTGGCGCAGCGGTTAAGCGCTGAGCTGTCGGCAGCAGCGATGCGAGTTCGAAGCCCAGCCTGGGAGAATCCCACATGGTGCGGGCAGACCTCTCCTGCCTCGCCTACTGCTCCCCTCAGCAGTGTATTTCTGATCTGCCTGTTCTGCTCTCCATTCGGTCCCTGGTGAAGCCTCTCACCACTCCACACCTCTGGCCTGTACCCCAGCTGTATGTATAAATAAATAAACCTTTAAAAAAAAAAAAAGAACAGGCAGAGTGACTGAAGTACACTGCTGAGGGGGGCAGCGGGCGAGGCAGGAGAGGTCTGCTGCGCCATGTGGGAAGCTCCCTGGCCGGGTATCGAACTCGTGCTACAGTGGCTCTGGTGTGACTTAACCCGTTGCGCCACTGGGGAGGCCCCATTTCATTCTTCTTTAAAATTTAAATTATTTTTATTGACATAATGTTGGTGTACACCACTACATATTTTAGGTGTAAAGGTTCATACCTCATGAAATAAAAATTATCACATGACTACCACCACAAAAGCAAATACTTCTCTGTCACAGCTTATTGGGTGCCCTCTCCCATTTTCTCCCCACATCCACATTCCACTTCTGGGAGCCTCAGTTCTGCAGTCAGATTTCTAGGGTTTGTTTGAGTGTGGTTTTGCCTGTTCCTCTGCTTTGTTTCTTTGTATCCACATAAGAGTGAAATCACCCAGTATTTGTTTTTCTCCTTCTGATTTATTTTTCATCCCATTCCTTATGTGACAAGATGGAGGTCAAAATTGTACAGCAAGTATATAAGATTTGAATCTGTGACTACCTAATCCAAAATCCATATTTCTTCCCATTATGCCACCAGCCTCAAAACTACCAAAAAGATATTTTAATAATGGTAAACATGTGGCATTTGATTTATTCCAGCAGCATTAACAGTGTTTTAATTCTTTTAACACCTATAACAACCATACGAGGTAGTTATTATTATCAACAACATCTTCATTTATAGAGAAGGATATTGAGGCACAGAAAATGTAAGTAACTTGTCCAGGGTCACGCAGCTAATAAGTGGCAGAATACGATTTGAGCCCAAGTAGCTGACTCCATAGTCCACGCTTAATTGCTGTAAGCAAAACTCATGCATCTATCTAATATGACGTAGGAGGTCACAGGTTTATCTATCATTTATAGACATGATTTAATGACATTGCCATACATAACTTTTATTTGCTTATTTTTAATTGGAGAGTATTTTATTTCCCACTAGCACAAGTCCATGACATAATCGCTCCACGTTTATTTTTTTACCCTAACAGCAGGGATCCAGGTGTTCTATACATTCAGCACAATGTGATTTAGAATTCTTTTCAACGTGAAAAGAAAAAAAGAACATTTCTCTTCAAACCTGAAAAAGATAATTTATTTTGAACAAGCCTAGAAGGACCCAGCTGCCCAGAGCCCTGGGGTGCAGAGCTTCCTGCTCTAGCTCCCCTTCTTTTCTTTATACCTCTCAGCCCTTTCTTTGTTTGAGGTGATGTTTCTCTTACAGTTTTGTCTGCATCCTGCCCCCTGCCTGCCACTTCTGGTCTTTATGCAGATGTCGTTCTCCAGCCCTGGACAAAGCTCTGTGTCCTGTAGCCTCTAAGTGTCCTTGTCACACACTCCCTGTGTTTCCAGGTACCCTAAGATCCAGGATCCTGGATGAGTCTCACCGGAACAGGAAGGTACTGGTTCTCTGGGACTTCGACTCAGCTGGGAGCACAGAAACCTGTGTGCTCATTCCTGTGGGTACATAAACTTGGGGAAAAGGTGGGGATGTCTGAGAGCAATGGCTCTGTGTCTGCTGCCCCAGACTCGAGGTGGCTACCATAACTTTTTTCCCTGCACTGAAAATCTGTTGTTTTTTTTTAAGTCAAACTTTGCTTTTTGTCTCAAAACACACACACACACACACACACACACGAAAAGAATTAGGAAAATGTTTAATGTTGTAAGTACTTGAGGTCAGAAACAACAAAAGCCATTGCCAAGGTTTGTGCACGGGCAGGTGATTAAGGCACTGTTTAAGGAGGAACTGAGGTTTGGTGGACAAACATGGATTTCAAACCACAGCCCAGTTATTAGTCCATGGGAAACATCCTGTTACTATTATAAAGATGAAGTGCTACTTTTTTTTTTTTTTTTGTAAAGAACTTTCTAAAAGTCTTCCTTTCCATTCTGATTCAGTTCAAGTGTGTGAGGCAGGAAGGTCTCAGGGCAGCCATGCTTGCAACATTAGCTAATCAGACTCCCAAGAAACATTCCATTCCGCTTAGGAGGGCTTTGGAGAATGGTTTGCTCATGGTGGCTTTTAAAATAAACTGAGGGTTGCCAGGCTGAATGGACTCCCTGCCGGGTTGGTGACCTGGTTCCAGGCTGGTGCCCAGCAGGCTTGCCTCCTGGTGGGATGGAGGACATGTCATTAAATGTGGTTACCTCGCCTGTTTCCTGATCTTGGGATTTGAACTAAAGTCTTAGACCCTTGGTTGCTTCTCATTTTAAAACTGGGGAAACTGAGGTCCAAGAAGGTAATAATAAAAGTATAGCAAGTCAACACAAAGTGCATTTTGTATGAAATTATCTACATTAAGGGAAGGGGCACCAGGGCACAGTGGAGAGAAATATATGGTTGCAGATTCTGATTTAGCTATTCTGAAGCTGTGTGACCTTGTCTAAATAAAGAAACCTCTCTGAGATTGAGTTTCCTTGTTTGTAAAATACTGATAATGGTACCTATCCTACAGGGTTTTTGTAGAGTAGAAACATGGATGGAAAGCACCTAAAGTTGTTCCTGGCATCGAGTAGGTAACCTGATCAATGTTCTTTATTATACTTAGGGACACAGTGCAGACTACTCATGGGGTAAATCGTGTTTTCCAGGCCTGTTTGACTTGACTTCTTCCCAAGCAAGAATCACCCAAAGGAGCTGGTTAAAAATGCAGACTCCCAGGTTCTACTTCTGCAGTCTGAGGCCTGCGAATCTAAGTGATAACAATCCCCTGGCACCAGGCAATTGTTGCAGTTGTGCAGGTCCTCCAGCAGTCCTTCCCTCCAACGTCTTGGTTTGGCCCTTGTGTTCTCTAAGCTCTTGGCCCCATATTCAGTAAAATTTTAGCTTTTGCTTGTGGTGACCCAAACCCAGATATGGTAGCTGCGATTAAAATGTCAAATATCACCACATATTCACAGAGTATGTGACCTGAACTTTGCACAGTAGATTTTTTCCTGATCAGTTATTTGAAAATGGAATTGGGCTTTGTGTGTGTGTGTGTGTGTGTGTGTGTGTGTGTGTGTGTCGGTGAATAGGCATCTTCTGATACCTTCGTTTGCTACTCAAAAGAAATACCTTCATTTCAACGAAATAAATATTATTTGCATGACTGTTATGTGCTGAGAACACTACGATAAACAAGTTGCAGGCCTCTCTTCAAGGGGCTTACTTAAAGTCCAGGGAGGAAGATGGTCAAATAAACAGGCAATTACAATACTGTGGTTACATAAGATTAATACAGGGAGCTAGGAGAGCACGGAGAGGAACCTCAGGGTTGGGGCATGTTCCAGGGAAAGCGACATCGGAGAAAGAGCTGGAATCTGCTCTCAAATTCTTTCAAAATGGTAATGAAACTTCCTTAATTTATCCTTGTAGAAAAATGAGCCTTCTCATCATGGTAACTCATTTACCCAAGCATGCAGTGGCACATTCAGTTCCTGCTATGGGTAAGGCACTGGGTGAGGTTTCAGGGCAACTGGATGAGAAAGGCTCAATCCCTGCCTCAGGGAGTTTACAGCACACCTACTCAGGATTAATTTCATTTTCATATAAGTCATTAGTCCAATGTGATATGTTTATGACTGAACAGGTAGTTAATTACTCAGTTCCTAACTCCCTTTACTGAAAAGACTTCATTCTCTTTCATCACCATGTAGTGGGGAAATCCGGTTCCACCAACACTTAAGTGCAGGCACACATTTCCTTCAGGAGAAAAATCAAAATGCAGTCTGGCGTTCACAGATACAAGTCCCGAAGCTTAAGAGGTGAGGCGAGGGCTGGGAGGGGTGCTGGCTGCATTTTTAGGGCCTGTAGGGTCTGTGAATATCTGGGGTAGCACTTGTCAACTTTTCCTTTCCAGTGGATGCCAACACCTTTCAAATCACCTGTCTGTCCCAAGAAGTGGAGGAGGCAGGGAGGAATGGAATTCCTTGTGAATTACGATAATTACATCACAATTAAAAGTTGGCAAGGTGTGTAAGTCAACAGGTGAGGTCTCTTTACCTTCTGTGCTTGTCTATGTGTGGTCGGGTAGGAGTCCCTGAGACACTGTAAGTGAAGGTGTTCCCATTTTGCAGATGGGGAGCCTGAGGTACAGGGATGCTTGGACAGTGCTGCACCCCTGGTAGATGGCACCTTGCTGCACACAGAATCCAGCCCAGACTCATTATTCTGGCTTTCCAAACCTCTTCCACCTATGACCCCACAAACTACTCATTATTCTGGCTTTCCAAACCTCCTCCACCTATGACCCCACAAACTCCCCAGCTTCTCAGATGACCAAATCAGAATGCACCCCTTGTTTTTGTCCCAAGTGGCTCCCACTTCCTGAGACACTGGAACCCTCCCCCCCCATCTGCCTGATGAAATTTAATCCATCCTTTAAAGTCCAGCTCAGGTGTCACCTCTCCCTGGGGCTGGCATGCCACCCCCTTCCCCCCCTTTGGGTTGGACCTTTTTCTCATAACTTCTCTTTGGGCAGCTGGCTTAGGCTCCCTGATCCTTTTCTCCTCTGGGCACCTGGGTCAGGCCCAGAATTTAGGACGCTGCTGACCATGATCTCATTTAATTGTCAGTCAAGTCTCTACACAGGTAGTATTATTTTCCTTCGTAGGTTAGGTGCCCAGAATCGGGAATGTCTCTCCCGAGGTCACACAGCTGGTACCTTTAGCAGAGCCAGGTTTACCATATGCCACCGGGGTCCTCATCGCTGGACCCGCGCCAGTGCTGGCTCTCAGCCTCCCTAATCGCGGGATGGGAGTGGGGAGAACAGAATCCACAGCCCCTCCCCTACAATTTAGGAGTTCATGTACCCCACCACTCCCCCCCCCCCCTTAGCCCACCCACCGTCCAGGTCAACTAGGCCATTTCCTGGTGGCTGTCTGGGACGCTGGCTGGGCTGTACCCTCGGCAGGGATCTCGGTCAAAATGGGGTGACCCAAACCCGGAGCCAAGGAGCCGGCCGAGGCTAGGGGGCCGGTACCGAGGGGTCTGGACTCCTGGCGTGAGAGCAGCGGAGCGGCGTCCCGGGTCCTGAGTCCCAGGAATGTGGGAGGGCTGGGCGGAGAGAGCGGGCAAGGCGGGGGCGCTTCCTCTGCCTGCCCGAGGGGAGACTCCCGGGCGCGCGCGGGGAGCGCCGCCGCCCCCTCCCCACGCCAGGCCGGGTCGGGGGGGCGGGGGCTGCAGCCGGCTGGCGGGCAGCGTGGGGCCGCGGTGCTCGGCTGCCGCCCGGCCGGCCCGGGCGGGAGGAAGCGATGAATATTCAGAGGGGGAGGGGAAGGGAGGGGGCTGAGCGCTCGCCGCGGCTCCCTGCAGCCCGAGCCGCATGACGCGCGGAGGAGGCAGCGGGAGCCGCCGGAGCCGCCGGAGCGGGGATCGGGGCGCCGCTCGCTGGGGGTGGGCGCCGCTCGCCCCGCCCCGTGAAGCCCCTGCGCGCCCAGGGACGCGTCCCCCTCGCGGCCGCCGCGCCAGGTTCCGCCGTGTGGCCGCCGCCGCCGCCGCTGCCATGTCCCCGGGGAAGCCCGGGGCGGGCGGAGCGGGGACTAGGCGGACCGGCTGGAGGAGGCGGAGGCGGAGGCGGCGGCTGGAGGCGGCGACGAGGCCGCCCGAGCTCGGGCGCACCGCGGGGCCCGACTCGCGCGTCCCAGGCACGTTCCAGGGCGCGCGGGGCATGAAGCCGGCGGCGCGGGAGGCGCGGCCGCCTCCACGTTCGCCGGGACTGCGCTGGGCGCTGCCGCCGCTGCTGCTGCTGCTGCGCCTGGGCCAGGTGAGCCGCCGGGGGCCCGGGCGAGGGGGGTAAGGCGGGTGGGGGCGGGCCTGGCATCTCCTGCACCTGTCCCGGGGGGAGGTTTACAGCCTGGGGGTGCGGGGGGAGGGGCGAAGCGCCCTGTCCTCCGAGCCCCCCTCTTGGAGGGGGCTCGCGGGAACCCCGGCTCGTATACGCACGCCGGCTTTCGAGCCCCTTCTCCGGTTGCCCGATACCAGAGGGAGTGAGGCGGGATCGAGGTGCCGGGGTGCCCGGAACCTCCCCGGGGAAGCCCTCGCGCGGACTCCAGGCCTGCCCGGAGCTGGTCACATTTGGCCTGCGCGGGTCCGGCTCGGCAGCCCGAGGCGGCCGGAGGGGGCGTGTTTGCAGAGGGCGCCGGACGCGGAGCCGGGCCGCCTGGCCGCGTCGCTGCCGACCTCCGACCCGGCCTGCACAGGCTCGAGGGGCCGGGCCGAAGGGCAGCGGCGGCGACCCGGGGCCGGGGTGGGCGCCGGGCCTTAGGGCCGAGGCCACTGCTTCTGGGGAAAGTTCCCTGCCCGGGAAAAAGGTGGCCCCTTGCAGCCGTTCCCCGAAGCGGGCGGTTCGCTTCCCTGGATGTTTAATTCGTGCTTTGTGGGGTGCTTTGTGGGCGCCGGCTCTCCCCGTTACGCCCCCCCCCCTTTCCTAGCTTCGCTTTTCAGATCTGCTGTTGCAGGCGTTTTTGTGACCGACCTTTCTGAAAGCGCCGTTTCCCCCTTCGTGGTATTCCCACCGGAGGGTGCGGTAGAGCAGCTGAGACACGTTCCCATTTCACAGATGGGGAACCGAGGGAGAGAAGTGAAAGAGCAGAACCACCCGGCCTTGCCGGGGAAGCCGCGCGAGCGGGTTCGACCTCACTGCCTTCCAGGAGTCTGTTAGGGTCTTGAACCCGCCTTGGAAAGTGGGTGATACCGGGCGGTACATTTTGTGAATGCAAGTCTTGCTTGTTTTATGTAGACAGCAGACCGTGGAGGTGATTTTGAAACCTGGGAAGTGACTTACAGGCTGAGGATGGAACCTGGTTTCAGGACAAACTTTTCAAATCCCCAATACTGGATTTTGGAAGAGCAGAAACATCTGCCTTGGGGCTGAAATGCTGCCCCGTGGACAGGACGAAAAGGAAGCTGTGGTGTGATGGTGGGGGGCTGCATTCCCTCTCAGTGCCCAAAGGGTCTGCTCAGGGTGGTGATGTCCTGGCGCGGTTTCCTCAGCCGGCTTTGGGGACAGGCGCTTCGGGGGGGCCTGGAAAGCATTGTGGCCAGGAGTGCGAGTTGGGGTGCGGGAGACCCACTCCAGGGCGCCGCACCGGGGCCGGGCTTCCGGATCAAACATTCTTTTCAGTTACTTTCCAGCTTCACTGAACAGCGTTTGTGGGGTGGGTGTACCCACCACCTGCCCCATAGAATTGTTGGAGAGATTTCTCTGGCCACTGTCTGAAAGAACTTTTTAACAGTAAAAGGGTGTCCATATGGGATTATCATTAAGGAACAGTGTGCATGAACTGTCTCCTCCCTGTCCCTGTAAGGAAATTATTGGAGAGCAGGCTAGGAGATTAAAAAAAAAAAAGCTTCATCATTTGGTACAAGAAGATCTCTTGTTCCAAAATTGATTCTAAAGAAATAGTTGAAAGGGGGTAGGGGGTCCAACAGACTGTGGTGGAGGATTATGGATGCTTTGGTGGTATGGTTCCATACCTCTAAAGAGGTGTGACCCTTTCTGTACCCCTAAACCTTAACAGTGCTGTAAACCAATATTACCTCAATAAAAAAATAATGCAATTAAAAAAAAAAAGCTAAGTTGCTGTCTTAAAAAGTAAATGCTCGGTCATTTATTTTTAGTTTAAAATCTTGTACGTATATATTTTATTATGTTTATTTAGGTTTGTTTAGCCTTGGTAGTGGTCATTGGTAATTATGCTCTGAATCAGCAGAAAGTTTCTCGGGTAAATATCTTTCTTGCCCAATCCTTCCCCTTGTATTTCAGTAGCATATTGCCCTGTTAACACTTGTCCCCTATTCACATATTTCCTTCCTCTGTAGTTTGTTCTGTAGAAACTCAAGAAGAGTCTTTTCATTTCTCATTTTTGGATATGTTATAAAATAGGAAATCTGAAAGGCTCTCTGCAAGAGCGGTTTCCAAGCCCACATTTGAAGTCATTTTGGTATTGGATGTTTTAGAGACTCAGTACGTTTTTGAGGTGAACTGCACCTGACTTTTCAGATAGCCCAATTCCCTCTAAAAGATACTGTGTTACTGTTTTTTATTGAGGTCAGGTTGGTTTACATGACTGTGTATAATTTGGGGGGGTACAGATTCACACCTCTTGAGATGTGTGCTTCCATACCACTCCCCCCAGCACGGAAACTCCTCCACTAGAGTCCATGGGGTCCCCCGCTGGTAGCCTCAGTGGAACAGGGTCAAACCCCTCATTTTTAAACATGAGGCTGCTGATGCCCAGCGAAGACAGTGATTGGGCTGAGGGTACCTGGTGAGAGTTGAGAAGCTGTCGCCTGTCTGGGCCTAGCATTTTCCTGTTTTCACTCTGCTCTTTTAGCTGTAGACATGGTGCCAACTTACTGTGTTTTCCTGAAACTGGGTATAAAGTGAGTTTTTTTGGAAGTCAAATCATGTTTGAAATTGAAAGTCATATTTGAGATTTTCGAAGTGTGTGTGTTTCAGAAATGGTGGTGAAGGTATGGGACTATCTCTATAACACTTGATTGGTTTTGTGTGTGCGCGCGGGTGCACTTCAAGTGGAATCAACGCAGCAGGCCCACCTACTGGGCAGATGATGGCAAAGAGGCAGCTCTGTTTGGGCCTTACTGAGGGTGGGTGTGGGGGCTGGAAAGCCCAGGTGCCCTGGAAGTCTCAGTGCTTAGTAGGGCTGGAAAGGCAGCGTTTCCACTCCCAAGACAGCTTCTCATTTTTACTCTCCCAAGACAGCAGGGGCAATCAGAGAAGATTCCAGATTGAGGACTTTGCTGGTTGCCATGTCCAAATCCACCCATTCTAGTGGCATTTTTTTTTTATATGTATGTTTTAGACAATGTTACAAAGCAGTTGCTTCCTCCTCTCGCCCCAGTCTCCCTTGCCTTCTTTTGAGAAATGTCCTGACAGATTCTTTAAGAAATCAGCTTGATACTGCTTTAAACTAGGGAGAAAAAAAAAGCTGGTGACGGCAAGCTATTTTGACGGTCTTTGAGTGTTTTGGATTTGCTTTTTCTTGGCGTTCTTGTTTCCTGGTGAGTAATAACTGTTTGTGTCTATTATCTATAATAGTTAATCCTTAAGCCCGTTTACCTACCTGCTTCATCCGGAGTACAAAAAATATTTTGACTCCTCTTTAAATTGCTTGTTAAATTCTCATACGGTGACTTTAAATATTTTTGTTTTGCTTCAGAACAACAACGGAAAAACCAAACGATTGTGTTTTCTTTGCAGACAGTTTAAGAAAACAGAGCAAATTGGTTTATGGTTAGACTGTGACTTTGAGCTGACTTCAAGTTTAGCTCCATGATAAAGATAACCACGGAATACCCAAGCTTTCCTAAGCAGAGAGAACCCTGGCTCCCGAGTGAGCAATTTTGGTCAGCAAAGAGGTTATTTAGCTCCTAAAAGTAATTTTTGCTCTGGGTTGAGGCCGAGGCTGAGTCGCTGAATGACTGTAGGCCTGCGTTTAGCCTAGCAATTACTTGGTTTGTTCGCTTCTTTGCCAGGGGAATTATTTTGAGTGCAGGGTAAGAGGCAATTTTCTGTGCATTTCCCTTCTAACATCATGCTGCTGATAATATTATAATTAATAGGAGACATTATATGTGGCAGGCACTGTGCTAAGGGTATTAATGCATTATCTCATTTGACCACTTCAGAAATACTGAGAGGTGGGTGCTGTTTGTGTTTCCATTTTATCTGAGCGAAAACTGAGGTTTCGAAGCTACCAAAGGTCCATAACAGGCATGTGGTGGGAGCCAGGTCTGATGCCCCTGCTGCCCCACCCAGATCACCGTCCAGTGCTATAAGAGGTCCTTGGTGCCCAACTAAGGGATGAGGCCACAGGCTTTTGTGGTGGGGGCAGGTTTGGGGGCTCTGAACGCTGATGGACAGAGATACATTGTAAGCTCTCTGCATCCTTATGCTTGTAGGATCTGCTTAGGAGCTGACCCATGTGGAAAATGGGTTCCTTAGGCACCTTCTTTCTTGTTCACGTTTCTTTGGGACAAGCCCTACTGGAGAAAGAATAGGGTCTGGAGCGGGGGGACCTGGGTTTGGGTCCTTTCTCTGACACTTAGTAGCTCCATAAACTTGGGAAAGTCACTTAATCGCTGTGACTCCTCATTTCCTTATCTGGAAAATGGGACTAATACTTCCTGCTTCACTGGGTGGTTGAAAGATCAAGTAAGATAGAAGAGGACAATTGTCTAATGCAGCAGACAATTGCTAGTTGGCTGCCGCTATTATTTGGGGGAGGAGCAGGGCTCAGATCATTAGTTCGTATAATATTTATTCCTCAAGCATTTCCTGCAGAGAGAGGAGTGTGGAATAATCCTGGGATGGGAAAGGTGAATTTAGCTGAGTCACAAAACATTTTTGTTAATGTATTTGAGGGGCCATTGGTTAAAATAAATGGTAAGTTTTTTTAATCAAGCCGGGAATTTTATTTTTTTTTATTTTTTATTTTTTTTAAGATTTATTTTTTATTTATACATACAAGTTGGGGTACAGACCAGAGGTGTGGGGCGGCGAGAGGGTTCACCAGAGACAGAGTGGGGAGCAGAACAGGCAGATCAGAAATACACTGCTGAGGGAAGCAGCCGGCAAGGCAGGAGAGCTCTGCCGCGCCATGTGGGATTCTCCCGGCCGGGCGTCGAACTCGCCGCTGCCAACAGCTCCGCAGCGCAGCGGTTAACCGCTGCGCCACCGGGGAGGCCCAAGCCTGGGATTTTATAGGTCCAGTAAGGTTAAATGTAGTGTCATGTTAAATAAATTTCTTTAAGTTTCATAAGATGTTGCTCTAAAGAAAACTATTGAATAAGGAATTGAGTAAGGACGATGTGATTGTGGCAAACTTAGAAAGTGTAGGTTGCCTAAGTTTGGGCATGTGAGATGTGTGGAGTGGGGTGAGGAGGGGTGGCACCCTACCTTGGGGGCTGTCACAGGCAGGGGGACTGAGCGGTCACTCTGATTACCCCCAGGTGACCTGGGTTCTGTGTGTGATGTCCTGGCTGTGCCTCCAGAGAAAGGGCTGCCATAGGACTTGTCAGAGGAGTGGTGGGTGCCCAGAGGGGCAGAGTCCCTTAGTGGAGATCTCTGGAAGTGCCCAGTATCTCAGACCAGAGGGTTCCTCAGCAATTTTGTCACCACCTCCTGTGGCCTTCCAGTAACTTTTCTGGTGACCCTGAGAGGATGAAAGCTGTAGGAAATTTGTTATTACTCTGTTAGTACTGATAGCTGTAGTCAATTTATTGTCTCAGAATTTCCATGGCATGTAAATGCTTGGTTGAGGGTCATGATGGTAATGAGACAGCCCATGGGAAGGGGGGGAGGCATTTTGAAAGCAAAGTAGTGTCAGCTCCCATAGAAGGTCTAAATCTTCAACATGCAAATAATTTTCAGTTCCACTTTTCCTTCTTCCTGTTAGAGGGAAGCTGTACCCTGAGGCTCAGGCAGACAATGTCGTCATTATATCACAAGAGATCTCCTCCAGGGTAGAAACAGGATGGTGTTTTTCTGGGTGCCTGTGCTGGCCTCAGCCCAGTGTTACTTCGTGATTTTTGAGTAATTGAGTGAATAGTAAAACAGCAGCAACATGGAGTTTAGAGCACAGTTAACTTTTACGTATACACATACACAGTATGTAAAAAGGAACACAGATTTTGTATCCAGTTTCAGGGGCTTCATAGATCCTGTAAAAAGAAGTTCCATTGAAAAGTTCCATAAAAGTTCTATGAACATTGTCCTCTGCCTAGCCTTTTAATTAGTTATCTTGGAGATTATTTCTTATCTGTACCTATAGCTTTCACTCATCCTTTTAAATAACTGCCCATATTCTGACTGTGAATTTGCCCTTTATTTGACTATTCCCTCATGGATGGGTACTTTGTTGTCCCCCTTTTACATCACGATTCAGGGACTGTCCTTGGCACCTATTATGGTCTTCACAAGGCTATCAATAGGTAAATTCCTTATTTTAGGATTGTTTGATTAAAGAGTTCATGCATTTACACATGCAATGGCAGTTGCTAGCTGTCCTCCACAAGAACTGCCCCCATTTGTACCACACGGAGGTTTGGAATGTGTCTTTTTCTCTATGTCGTCCCTGGTATTGAGAATCATTTTGTTTTTAAAGGTGCCAGTCTGAGAGGAGAAAACATGTATCTTGTTAATTTTATTTATATCTTTAATTTTGAGTTAGTTGAGCTTTCTCCTCAAGTTTTGGGTAATTTGCATTTTCTCCTTTCTTTTTTTTGGTTTAACTCCCTATTCATTAAAAAATGTCTTTTTGGGGAACTCCATGGTGGCGCAAGGGGTTAAGTCTCAGCCTTTGAAGCTATCCGCAGCCACTGCAGCATGAGTTCAATCCCCAGCAAGGGAGATTCCCACATGGCGCAGCACACATCTCCTTGTCTTGCCCTGCTGCTCCCCTCAGCAGTGTATTTCAGTCAGTATGCCTGTTCTGCTCCCCACTTTGTCTCTTGTGAATCCACTCAGCCCCCACACCTCTGTCTTGCACCCCAACTCTTGTGTGCATAAATAAGTAAATCTTTAAAAAAAGTCTTTTTGTTATCAATTTTACAAGCTTATTGGAAATTAAGGAAATTAATCCTCGACTCTCATTTGTGTCACAAATAAGTTATTTTCCAGCTATTATATTTACTTTTAATTTTAATTAAAAAAAAATGAAGTGCCATTGTTTTACCTTTTCCAGCCCTGTTCGTTAGGAAACAGGAGATAGATAAGACTCCTGGGTGGTGAGGGGCCTCCCCGATGGCACAGTGGTTGAGCGCTGCGCTGTGGAGCTGTCGGCAGCGGCGACGCGAGTTCAACACCCGGCCGGGGAGAATCCCACATGGTGCGGCAGACCTCTCCTGCCTCGCCCGCTGCTCCCCTCAGCAGTGTATTTCTGATCTACCTGTTCTGCTCCCCACTCTGTCTCTGGTGAACCCTCTCGCGGCCCCACGCCTCTGGCCTGTGCCCCAGATTGTATGTATAAATAAACAAACAAAAAAAAGACTCCTGGGTGGTGAAGGAGAGAACTTGAGCCAGACTGCTTGGTGGAAATTCTGGATCTACTGCCTGACTAAGCTGTGTAAGAGGTTCCTTACTCTTTGTAGTCCTTCTGTTCACATCTCCAAAATACTGATACTAGTAGTAGAACCTCTCACACAGGGTAGTTGGTTATATTAAAGCTCCTTGTAAATGAATATAGAAATGATAGAACAACATTGAGCAGAATGTTCCACTTACATAAGAGTTCAGTATTAAAGTTTGGGCAAAAGTTAGCATAATTATGAACGGTTGAAATTGTGCTATGAAATTGAAAAGATTTAAGTCCCCACAGTACAAGCATACCACATACATGTATGTGTGGAACATGTATGCATATATTGAAATGTATAATGTGGAGGTGTAGATCCCCTGACAGCACAGCTAAATTTTTAATTAAAAATTTTTAATTTAGGGCCTCCCTGGTGGCGCAGCTGTCGGCAGCGGGGACGCAAGTACGACGCCAGGCGGGGGAGCTTCCCACATGGCGCAGCAGACCTCTCCTGCCTCGCCCACTGCTCCCCTCAGCAGTGTATTTCCCTCGATCTGCCTGTGCTGCTTCCCACTCTGCCTCTGGTGAATCCTCTCACCGCCCCATGCCTCTGGCCTATACCTCAGCTTGTATGCAAAAATAAATCTTTAAAACATTTTTTTAAATTTAAAATTACATTTTCCTTGTGACTAATGGATAGAATAGAATTGACACAGGTTAAGTGAACATGGGATGCATGCAAGAGCTGGGTCTTAACCCCAAAGAAGCTTGAGGATATTGACCTTGTCCCTTTGAAATGCAGGGTCCTCCTTGCACTCGCTTCTGCGGGTCTCTTTGTCTGTGGCGTGTCTGCTGTTTCTGGCTCCATGTCCCGTAGGGCCAAGAGGAGCTATTTTGTGCCACCAACTGAAAGTTTAAAGACTTAATCCTTGGCTTTAGATGCAGCGCCTGGGAGGCCAAGGGAGCCTGTGCTGCTGATCATGCCACCTGTTTCCACGGCAACCAGGTGATCCCTCATTTCCTGTTGTTGGTGGAGGGGCCACCCTGTTTTCCTGTCCTTGTGTCTTGGGGGTTCTTCCCTGCTGAAAGTACACCATGCTGGTTGGCCCACGCCCAGTCCAGGAGGTGGAGACTTTGGGGGAGGTGCCTGGGAGGGAGGGAGATCTGGTCCTGGCTGTGTGACTGGGGGCCGAGGATTCCAGTGTTCGGAATTGGGCTCATCTGCAAGATGGGGACCACCGGAATAATGTGGGGACCTCAAGGGGTGTGGGTCTGCATCAGTTCTTAGCATGAAGTAAACCTTTAAGAAATGTTGACTGTTGTCTTATCATCTTAGTTCGCTAGGACATTGGCACAACTTATTCTTTAAGAAATTTAAACTTATTTTTTTTTAAAGATTTATTTATTTATGCATACAAGCCGGGGTATAGGCCAGAGGTATGGGGTGGGTGAGAGGATTCACCAGAGACAAGAGTGGGGAGCAGAACAGGCAGAGTGACTGAAATACACTGCTGAGGGGAGCAGCGGGCGAGGCAGGAGAGGTCTGCTGCGCCATGTGGGAATCTCCCTGGTTGGGTATCGAACTCGTACTGCAGTGGCTCTGGATAGCTTCATAGTGCTGCGCTTAACCTGTTGTGCCACCAGGGACACCCTAAACTTTTTTTTTTTAAACTTGATAGTTTCCAAGATTTCTCAGGATATACAAGCTCATTAAATCCTCACTGTGTCTCTGTTATTGTAGTTTCCACGTAAGGGAAAGATTCTCATTATTATCCCCTTGTTAAGGGGTAGCTCAGGCTAATTCTGAGTGACTTGTGCAATTCAGGTGTCATCTGTCTTTTGCATGATAATAATGTGTGTTCATTCTGTGGCCCAGTTTTAAAAATTACTCCAATTTAGAGTTAGCTTACCATAGGCAAATTGGGCATTTGGTCCCCTGGTTTGGTTCATACATAATTATCCAGTTGTTTTCGGTTCTTCAAATATCAGCATTTGAATATGGTTCCATCTATTATGTCCTAGAAAAACTCTTCCTTTAAAGTGAAGTTGGAAAAACCAAATTATAGACCTACATGCTTAAAGCAGTGTGTCTAAAACTGTGGCTCATAAAATCATTTTAGCGAGTTACAAACAGCCTTAAAAATGATAGAATAGAAAATATCTGAGTTTATTGCACGTAGGAAGGAAAAGTATTGTGTGTGAGACTTGTTTCAGTTCTCTGTGTGGTGGGTGTGTGTCCTGAATTGCTTGTGAAAAGAATTTCTTCTCATGACTTCAGTCTTTGCCAAAAGAACTCGAGGTCACCATTACAAGGAATGGTGTGGTGGAAGGTGTGGGGTGTGGGTGGAGGTGGGTCCTGTTTCCAGAGAGGGTGGGAAGCCAGGACTAAGTCCCCAATGAGGCTTTGTCAGTGACCCCACATGCAGCTGAAAACCAGCATGAGGCAGCTGGTGAAGGAAGGCTCAACTTCTGGAGAAGTCTCTTAGGAAGAGAGGAGGTCAGTTGAAAGCTGAGGAGGTTTGCCCTTACGTAGCTGCCCTTCTAGATGCTTTAGGGGGCTGCCCCAGTAGAACTATTGGTCCTGCTCTGTGTTCTTTAGTAAATGAACAGGAGAGCTGCCTGCTGTGTAGTGTGCTTTGAATGAGAACTTAGCGCCACCTCAGGGTCCCTGGGGCTCTGAGGGCGCATCATTCATCTGGTGAGTGGTGGGGGACTCAGATTCTGCCCTGCCGGCCTCGCAGTTCAGTCTTCCCCTCCAGGTCTTTCTGCCCTCGCTGCATTTGTGATGATCTGCCAGGGCTTGTGTCGACCCTCATCCTGGGGCTGGTAGACCAGCTGGCTGGAGGATCGGGCTGCAGAGCTTGGGTTGATTACCACAGGAGTTGTTTTAGGGTTTATTTTATTTATTTGTTTCTTTGTTTGTTTATTTATTTAAATATGAAAATTAGAATACGTAGATAAAGAAGAAAACAAAATTTTCTATCATCTCCATTCCTTCAAAGTTAACTGCTGGTACCATTTCGATGGGTGATGTTTGTTTTTTTAATGTTTGTTTTATATTTATTTACTTATTTATGCCAGAATGTTAATTTACCTATTTTTTTTTTTTAACAACATCAGTAGATGCATCCGTAGTCGTACCCCAGGAAACATAAACGTGAGACTTCTTCCTGGAGGGTTCTCCTGTTTTTTTTAAACAAACACAGGCATATTATATATATGACAGGTTATAGATATTTCTGATTCAGAGTTTCCCCCCAGCACATACAGGAGATGACACGAAATCTCCCCCACAGACCATCTGGGGCAGATGCTATTCTCAGGGTCAGATTGTGAGGTATTGATAGTAGGTTGCAAACCTTTTCCCTTGCCAGGTAGTACTCTTCTCTCTAAACTTTTAGCTGTTGCACCCCCTGACATGCTTGGGGGTGCTACCTTAGCTTTTCTTATCCACCCTGGGATTAGTTTTCAAGTTTACGTCCAAAATTTTTTTTGCCGCAATGAGCACTATTCAGATGACTTTGTGATGAAATCTCTGAGCCCAGCTCTGATGAGCTAATAAACATGGCAGTGGCAGCTACCATACACTGGCTATTTATTATGAACCGTTGTCAGCACTCTTCTAATCCTGAAACATCGGTGCAGGGAAGGAAACTGAGGCCCAGGCAGTTATAATCTGGTATATGACCACATGCTCTGCTAGAACCTCCACCAGTAAGTTGTGGGCTTCCTTGGCACTGGAAGGATTTCCTACTTGGGCCAGCTCATGCCTGTGTCTCCTGGAAGGACAGCTGGGCTTCAAGGCTATTCTCAGGTGGGTGTGCCATCTTCCTGTGAGATGGGTGACCAGTTGACACTTGCTGCTTAGAGCCATGAAGTGAAATGATTCCCAGGGTCAAGACAGACAAGAGTATCTATGGCTTAGACTTTAGATCCTGGGGTGATACGTACACCTCTTGAAACCTGTTCTGTCACCTGGAAAGAAGATAAAGTGGGCGGACTGAATTCCTAGAATTAAGGGAGGTGTAAAAGACATCCAGTCCAGATTGTGGGCCTTAAATATTTGCTCCCGATTCGCTCCTCTTGATAAACACTGTATCTCTTGCCTTGGGCCGCAGTCGCCAGGCACCTGGGGTTTAAGGAGACCTGCTCTGAGGCTGTTTAAACCACCTCTGCCAGCCTTGGTGCCAGGTGTATCATCATCTGAAGGTCACAAATCCTGTGTGGAGAGAGAGTGTAGGGGACACTCTTATTTAAGATAGACACGGCTCGTTGGCATATCTGAGGCGGTCCTGTGCTCACTTTGAAGCCCAACTCTCTCTAAAAGAGAAAAAGTTAATGAAACTAGAGCAGGAGATCTCAGGAAAGAGCTTACACACAGCCAGCCCCAGCCAGCCCTCCCTGCAGGAGCATAGTGGTCATAACGGTCCTACTTGCCTTTTCTGCCTGCTGGCGAGACAATCCCAGTCCTTCACTTCCTTGCATCTCACCTTTTAGATTCAGCTCTCTTCACCCGGGCCTCTTTTCACTTGTAACCTAGA
Organism: Scalopus aquaticus; assembly: GCA_004024925.1. Classification (NCBI taxonomy): domain Eukaryota; kingdom Metazoa; phylum Chordata; class Mammalia; order Eulipotyphla; family Talpidae; genus Scalopus; species Scalopus aquaticus. The sequence continues at coordinate 16,321 of PVIJ01011297.1, read as the reverse complement.
ACTTCGGCTCCCCATCAAACATCCATCTTGTGACGTCATGCCTTGACCTGTTCCTCTCACTCATCTCCTCCTATGTCCTACTCTCTCTGCTACCACCTTCACCCTTATTTATTCTTTGACCTGGCATTCTCCTTATAGCTTCAGCCTGATTCAGAAGTTGTGATCATAGCTCACCCTTGGGCTTCTCCAAGTCTGTGATGACCTCCTATTCAACTTGGTTGCATGTAGCAATTGGGAGTCCCCAGTTGCGTGGATGGCTCGAAGTCACCTCTGTTGATGGTTTTACTCTGGGCTTGTTTGTGGGGTGCAGAGACAGTCAAATGCAGCCAGTGCGTAAAAGCTAGGGTGTTGGCCCAGATGCCAATGTGGGAATTACTTGTTTTACCTTGACCATGCTGTTTAACCTCTCTGTGCCTCCTTGTCTCATCCGTAAAATAGTGGTGATAATATGACTCAGCTTGAGGGTTGCTATAGGAAGCACATAAATTAGGTATTTATCGTAAAGAATCATTCAGCCTGTATTAAGCATCAGTGACCCTTAAAAGACAAAAGATGATTGGGTGGGCGGTAACACTGAGGCCCCTTAGCCTCTCGCTGACCCAAGCCGATGACCAGTCTATTGCTTTTTTATGGAAGTTGCACTTGTAAAACGCCCTCTGCTCTCGCCTGGAATCTGGCACGTTGGCTCCGCAGCCATCTGGGGACAGCTTCTTGTCCTGTGGACCATTGTTTCTCAGCTTGGCACTGTTGACATTTGGATCCCAGTAAGTTGTGGTTTGGGGCTTGCCCTGTGCACTGTAGGGTGTTAAGCGGCACCCCTGGCCTTTGCCTGCTAGATCCAGTACCTCCCCTCCTCCCCTCCCTGCACTGTGATAACCACGAGAGTCTCCAGGTACTGCCAAGTGTCCCAGGCGGGGGAAGCACTCCAGGTGAGTGCGTTGCTTTCGACAATGCCTGTTTTGAAATAATGGTGAAGGTTGCCTCTGCCTGGGTCTGGTGTTCTCCCATTCCGGTGGATCATGTTGATAACTGAGTTCTCCCAGGGAGACACGGGTGTAAACTAACCAGAGAGTTGATAGGTGTGACAAGTAACCAGGTTGCTAGGTCTCAAAAGAGGATTCACACCCGACTCTTGCGTGTTCAGCGAGTACGTGTAAGGAAGAGTAAGCTCTGTGCTGAGAGCTGGTCACCCTGCCATGTTTCTCCTGCCTTCTCGGCCTCAGTTTCCCTCTCCACAAAAATGGGAATCACTGATACAGTCCCCTCCCTACTCTGTGGTAGGAAAAGAAGCCGGTGTTAAAGATTCATGTGGTGCCAGCGCTGCTGCAGGAGATGTGGAGCTGGGGGAAAGCTTACTGTTCATGAGCAGCCGGGAGGCCCAAGGTGCCAAGTGCCACACAAGAGATACACCCAGCAAAGGGGATCCCATTACAAAGAGATTCGCTGCCAAGTTCTCCCTCTCACCGGCTCCCTGCAGCAATCTTCAGCTTTTAGTGTGTTTAGAGGCCCCCAGGCATACGCCTAGAGATAATGTCTTCAGAGTCAGCCACTCTGGGACCAGGAAAGGAGGTTGGAGGGGAGAAAGTCCAGGAAACACACTTAAACTTGGTGCCACCAGCCAGGCATGAGAAGGTTGACTGCCAGAAACTTTTCTGGAACGCATTTATGAAACCTAAAAAGGGCACCCAGCTTGGTGTTGGTCATGCCTAAGGCTCAGGCCTCTTTTACCCCCACCCCAGCCAGTTACTCTGAGTGTCCATTGGTCTGCCACACTTTATGTGCTGGGCTCTTGCGTCATTCTGCGATTATCAGTCTATCTCAGACGAGGCACCCAGGGCCAGGGGTGTGTTCTGAAATCTCTCTTCTGCCTCAACTGAACCCCTTCCCAAGCCTCAGTTTTCCTGTGTGCCAAATGGAGATACTAAACACTTGAGAGGATTGTGATCAAGATTCCCTGAGATCGATATGAAGCCCTCGGCATGGTGCCTGCCATGCAGAAAGTGCCCTGTGAGTGCCAGCTGCTCTCATTATTATTGTTGCAACTGGCACAGGGCTCCTGTTTTGATGAACTTTTCCAGAAATTGCGGACTGGTTTGCCTTGATCTAATCACACAGTATGAAAGCCGGTGGGGGATGGACACTGGGTGTCCAGTCCCTTCGTGCTCGCCAACTGAAATGGGGCACACAAAGGAACAACTGCCCAGGCTCTGAGGCAAGACCTACCAAAACACCCCCAAAGGCCAAAAGGCCACAAGAAACAAAGGGCAGTGCCTGGTAAGAGGACAGGTCACTGTCCCTGGGTTCTCACCACATGCTTAATTGCAGGCGACTTCAGGCTACAGGAACAACAACAACAAACATGGGGTTTATTTTATAAACGGGAAACAGAGAGCTTACTGCATCCACAGGGGGCCGGCTATCCCACCAGAGTCGCCACCGGTCACCAGGAGTGCTGGGCTGCACTGGTCCAGTAGGAATGGTCACTACTGGTTCCTCACCAGCAAACAGCTATCTCTAAGACACCAGGCCCGGGCCTTTGGTGCTCCTTTCAGGCATGTCAGAGAGAGGACCAAGGCCCAGTCTCTGACAGAGCCCTCTGGCTGCTTTTCCCTTCGTAGAGGGTGGCTGCTGGATGCTTCTTCTACCCGCCCCTTTTCCCCCCCAAGGCCAGGAACGGAGTCCTCGTCTTCTTTCTTTGGCGTCTGGAACCATCTTCCTTCTTGTTAGGGAAGCTGGCATCGTCCTTGTTGTCTTCTTCTGGGGCTGGTGTCCTCTCTCTCCTCTCCGCTTCTCTCCCAGGCTCACTGAGGCTTCTTTGCTCTTTTTCTCTCCCGCTTTTCCTGCTCTGCTCTCTGCTTCTCTTCTCTGCTCTCCTCTCCCCCTGACCCTGGCTTCTCTTCTCTTTCAGGGTGCCCCTCCCATAAGTCTGATTGGCACCACAGACCTGTGGGGAAGAGGCCGGATGCAGGAAACACACTTGTTACATTAAAAGTCCACTACTACCTAACAAACTTGTTTGGGCAGAGGAAGGGTGCAGGAAATATACTTGCTACATTAAAGGTCAACACCACCTTGTGTGGAGCAGCAGGATAAACAAGACCCCACTGCTCCAGCTGGCTCCCATTGCTGAGGTAGCTGCCCGGTAACAAGTAGACCTCAGATCCTCTTCAGTATATATTGGGGGTGCAGCTGTCTGAGGGATGGGGGGAGGGTGTCACCTAGGGAGGATAGAGTCAGATCAGGAAATAAAGCAAACCACCTTCGGGGATGAAATGTGTGTGATCTCAGGGTCTGATGCCCTCAAACCCACTGGTTTCTTTGCCATGCAACTTGCTAGTTAACTATTGCTCGTAGGAAGATAAAAAATACCATCTCCACAGAGAATGTGAGAGAAAGGACCCAGGGACAGTAGAGTCGGGAAGACAAATGGGTTCCAGCTTGTGTCCTTGAAGTGCTTGATGGTGGCCACTGGGCCCTGTATAGAAGGGATTCCTTGACCACTTGGGGTGGACCATATCAGTAACAGAGAGTGCTGGGATCAGTTAGTGATGTCTGCCTGGGCCGCACCTGACATGGGGCTGGCACACCAGCTGTGAATTGGCTGTCTGCAGTTAAAGCTGGGGACAATGAGTCCTAACACTGAGGGGATAAGGCCTTGGAAGCCCCTTTATTTGCGAGGCTCATCTCAACCCTGGCGCCACCTGGGAAGCTTTGAGAACATATTACTTAGAGGCCCACCCTCCTGCCCTGTAGGATGTGACCACCTGGGAGGCACACCCCCCTCCCCAGCATATATATATATTTAATCCACACTCCTCACCTGTTAGTGTGTAACCAGCATTGAGAAACTTTGAGGTAAAGCCATTTTTTTTATTTGTTTAGAAACAAAGACCCAGAGAGGGAGCAGGATTGTTCATGCTTATGTAGGGTTAGTGACACAAGGAGTAGTAAACTGGAAAACTGGAGGGAAAACCCTTTATTAGGTGCTAGCCATGTGCTTGGCTCTTTTTCTGTCACATTGAGAATCTTCCTGTCCCACAGTTGTGTTGTTGACGCTGAAAACCCTCTGTGGCTTCACAGTGAACTTTGCATAAACCCACATGGTTGCTTGCAGGGCCCAGAACCTCAAATCTGGAGGGTCAGGCTCCTTCCTTCCCTCCAACTCCATGCCGTGGTCCAGCTGCCCCATCACCTACTCCAGTCTCCCTGCTCTCGTATGGCACCCACCTGCTTTCTCTCGGGGCGGGGACTTGCTGCGTTGTCTCCAGCTCCTAAAGCCTTAGTGCCCTTGTCCAGACCCTTGCCCTTTGTCCTGCTTCACTTCCTCCCACCTGGTCACCACCGACACTGTCTTGTTTACTGGAATATGAACTTCGGAAGGGAAGGGGTGCTGCCCGTCTGGATCACTCCTCTGTCCCTCATGCCTCGAATAGACCCTGCCTCAGAAAGCTTTGTTGAAGGGATGGATTGAAAGGATGACCCTGAGGCCTCCCTGGTGGTGCAGTGGTTAAGGGCTGTGCTGTGGAGCTGTCTGCAGCGGCGACGGGAGTTCGACGACCAACCAGGAAGATTCCCACATGGCGTGGCAGACCTCTCCTGCTGCTCCCCTCAGCAGTGTATTTCGGTTGGTATACCTGTTCTGCTCCCCACTTTGTCTCTGGTGAATCCTCTCGCCACCCTATGCCTCTGGCCTATACCCCAGCTTGTATGCATAAATAAATAAATCTTTAAAAAAAAAATCAAATCCATTAAAAAAAAAAAAAAAAGGATGTCCCTGACACAGAGCTGGCAGCACTCTCAAGTTGCAGTCCACTGGCATCCCAGTTAGCTGCCTCTGGTCCCAGATTACATCTAGGTATCTCAGTCTTTTTACCTTTTGCCATGTCACTCCTAAATATGCCTGTGTGTATCTGTTTGTGTTCTGGGAGGCATAGCCCTCCTTGGGGTGGGGTTTAGGTCATTCTAGTAAAAAGAGCACAGATTTTGAAGTCCTCTGGACTTGAGTTTGAATCCCAGCACTGCTTCTTACTAGCTTATGTGCTTCTTGAGAAATTTCTGAACCTCTCTGAGGCTCAGATTTTCTTGTCTGCAAAACAGACAAGAAACCGATGTTGATTGAATGCTTTCTGTGTGCCAGTGCTGTGCTTTAGTGCATTATGTGTTTTGACTGAGTAGGTCTTCATGACACCCTGCATTTTACAGGAGAAAGAAATGAGGTACAGGGAGGTTAAGCAGTCACCCTGAAGCTACCTAACTGATCAGTCGAACGTCCAGCGTAGGCAGCTTAGTTGTTGGTTGAAAGTGTTAGGAATTTATGAAATCCTGCCCCCGTGGCCTCAGAATAGGTGGTGGGGCAGAGACGCTCAGTAACTGTGAGTTCCCTCCCCTCTGACCTTTAGTCTCACTGTGACAGTGAAGTTCTCTTACTGTTTTGTTCTCAAGTTGATGACGAAAGTACCTGTTTCCTGTCCGCTGGATGCGCTTCTCCCAAGCACAGCTTCTATTGACCTCAGGGAGCACACTTGGCAGCCCTGAGGGTCCCCGGCTGTCAGCCCCAATGCTCAGGGAGGGCAGAAGGATGAGTGCGTGTCCCATGAAAAAAATTTCTGCCTTAAATATTTACCAAGTGCCTGCTTGATGCTAGGCATTGTGAACGTGACCCAGACCTCCCCAGAACCCCAAAACTAAAACCGAGTACAACTCATGGTCTTCTCACCCTGCCAGCCTGTTACTTTCCACCACCAGCCCCCTGGGCACCTTTCTTGGTGGTGATCGTTTTATTTGGAGGTGCAGATTTGTGACAGTGAGGGGCCTGGGTTGGGTGTCACTCGGCTGAAGCGTTTTCTGGGAGGCTTTGCTCTCTTGATAAACGGAAGAGTGAGTACCCAAAGCCACATTTCAAGTGTTTGCTTTATTTGGGGGCAGGCAGGCCTCGGTGTTTTTGTGAGACCAAGCAGCTTCAGCTTCAAGATGAGTTTTAGTTGTGGTTAATTTTTTTTATTTAATTTTTTCTAATTATATGTGAGTGGTATAATAACAGTAGAAGAAAATTTAGAAGCGAGAGAAAGGGGGAGGGAGGCCATATCTCCCTCAACATCATAGAACTTGTACAATTTTTTTTATTTATAAGAGAAATAATTATTTAGCACCTAAGGTTAGCAAGATGCTTGCTTTACCTGACTACCGTAAGATTAGTTAGATGAGGGGAGGAAAAATCCAAAAACCAGCACTAAAAAGTTAGGTGATAAGCATGGGGCTTGGAACTTTGAGAAGAGGAAGAATTTCAGGTAGATTCCAATCCTCGGAAACAAAAAACTTGAGTCGACTGAGCAGACGGTCCAGAAGTCAAAGGTGTAATGTGCTCGGTGGTGATGTTGAGTTTGGAACATTGAGACATTTTCCTCAGTCTCTGCTGTTCTTTCAGTTTGAAGTGTCATGGAGTCCTTGGACCTCCTGAGAAATTGGACATAACTAGGTAAAGGCTTTGCTTTTTAATCAGGCCCGGTAGGGGTGACAGCGGTTGCTTTAGGGAGGAAAGAAGATTCTTCAAGTCACCCTGTCCTTTCATTTCAGCCTGTCTGGTTCTGACAAGAGATATCGCTTCCAGCATGAACTCAGCATGTAGGACATTTGTAAGTTGGCTCTAACTTCTTTTCCTAAAGGACAACACAGACCTGGTGACAATCGATGGCGACCACTTGCTTTAGCTCATTCCTGCAGATGACCCAGAAATTCAAGCTCAGCACATTCAGCTGTGACTCCCTGTGGTCCCTTCTGCTCTCTGACACGCAGCATGTGCAGAGTCCCAGGCCATGTCCCACCTTGCTTGCTGATCCTGTCTAGAAGCTCAGGACTATTATAATTCTCAAATAGTTATAGCTACGATTTATTCAGGGTGGTTTCTATTTTAAATAATCTTAATCACCAGTCAGGGACAATTTCAGCTTTTTTAATGTCAAAGGCTAAATAAAACATTTTCCATGGTGATGCGTGGACAATAGGACTACACACACACACACACACACACACACACGCACTTTAAGATTTCTTTATGCATATAACTGGGGTGTAGGCCAGAGTTGCTGGGGGTGAGAGGATTTACCAGATAGAGAGTGGGGAGCAGAACAGGCAGATCGACGGAAATACACTGCTGAGGGGAGCAGCGGGCGAGATAGGAGAGGTCTGCTGCGCCATATGGGTCAACTCCCTGGCCTGGGAGCAAACTCAGGCTTCAGTGGTGATAGCATGATAGTGCTGAGACTTAACACCTAGGTCACCAGGGAGGTCCCAGGACTATAGTTTCTAGTAGCTGCAGGATCCTGCTTGGAGTAGATGTACTGTGATTCACTTAATACTTTTCCTATTTAGAGACTTACGCAGCAGTTAATTTTTCACTGTTATAAGCTGTGCAGGGGTGATTGTCTTCACGCCTTAGCTTTTTCTGTGAGACAGAGATGGTTTCTCCCTGATAAATTTCCAGGCATGCTCATATCTTTGATACCTCTTGCCTAGTGACTTTCCCAAAAGAGCACATGATTGACATCGCGTTGGAATATATGAGGCTGCCCATTTCTCTGTGACCACACAGGCACTGGGTATTATCATTTTGAAAAGATATTTTAAATTCAGCCTTTGCATTTGAAGATGTGCTAATTGGGCTGTAGGGTGGCTTTTGGCCCATGTGTGGCTCACTTGGAACCTATCTTATGGGATACTTTGTCAAAAATTAAATTTTTATGCTTGGGGAAAATGTCAAGTCACTGTTTCGATTGTAGTATGCACTCATCTGGTGGGACCTAGAAAAATCCTAAGTCCAGCAAGAAACCAGCCGGGCCTGGTTGTCTGTTACCTGACTGCCAAGATAATCAGGTGCCCTCATTTCAGTTTTAAAGCTAATTTTTTTTTAAAAGATTTATTTATACGTACAAGCTGGGGTATAGGCCAGAGGCGTGGGGCGGCGAGAGGGTTCACCAGAGAGAGAGTGGGGAGCAGAACAGGCAGATCAGAAATACACTGCTGAGGGGAGCAGCGGGCGAGGCAGGAGAGGTCTGCCGCGCCATGTGGGATTCTCCCCAGCTGGGCGTCGAACTCGCGTCGCCGCTGCCAACAGCTCCACAGCGCAGCGCTCAACCGCTGCACCACCAGGGAGGCCCTTTAAAGCTAATTTTAAGAGTGCCCACTCACCAATAGTTAGCTGTAAATTCAGGCCCTGTGACTGTTGGATGGACATTGGCAGAATGAGGTATTCCTGAGCCTACTAAATACCTAGCCTTTTCTGGTTATAGCTCACAAGTGGCTGCAGGTGCTGGCACAGTGGGACGGCAGAATCAGGTTCCAGTTCCACCTTTGCTCCTGGTACATGACCTTGATTGTGTCCTTTCTTCTCCCTCCCTGCCCCTCTCCTCCTTGCCTTACTTTCTCCACCTGTAATTCACACTGATAGTGCCTGCTCCGGAGGGTGAGGTCAGGACTGAGAGCCTCAGGTTATCTAGGATCCAGCACACAGGTGGTGGTATTGACACGGCAGTGGTCTAGGAGGTGGGGGTGGACAAGGAGCTCCTTTGGGAGAGTAAGTGGGGGCTGTCTGGAGACACTTTCAAGTCACCGACACTGTGGGCTTTGGGGGAGCAGCCAGGAGTTGAGACAGGAGTGAGGTCAAGCAGGTAACCTTGGTTGCTGTTTGGGGTGAATGTTGGGAGCCCAGATATGCAGCGAGAAACCTCATTTTAGGTCCAGGCATGGGGCACGCCTGACAGAGTCAGAGTGTTTGTGGCAAGCTGGGCTAGGCTGGGCCTGGAGGCCTGGGGTTGGCTCAGTAATTGATTTCAGACTTCTTGGGGAGGATGTGCAGGGGGAGATGTGCTTTTCAGATTGTCAGTAGTGATCCTTTTATTGTTTTGTTATAATTTTGGATGACAATTTAATAAAAGAGCGGTTTTGTTCAGCCATCATTCACATTCCATAAAATTCACTCTTTTAAAGTGTTCAGTTCAGTGATTTTTAGTATATTCATGAGTGTATAACTGTCACCATTGTCTAGTTCTAGAATATTTTTACTATTCCAGAAGGAAACCCCATGTCCACTGCTTTCTCCCTCCACCCTTAACACTCTTGACAGTGCCAGTTTGCTTTCTGTTTTGAAGAATTTGCCTGTTCTGAGCATCTCACATAAGCAGAATCATACAGCGTTTCTCCTTTCACGTCTGACTTGTTTCACTTAGTGTGATGTTTTCAAGGTTCATCCTTACTGAAACATGCCAACACTTCACTCCTCTTGATGGCCAAATAGTATTTTCTTTTTTAAGATTTATTTATTTATGCATATAAGCTGGGGTACAGGCCAGAGGCATGGGGCAGTGAGAGGGTTCACCAGAGACAGAGTTGAGGAGTAGAATAGGCAGATTGACAGAAATACACAAATAGTATTTTCTCAGTGGGATCGACCATGTTTTATTTCTCCTTCAAGCATTGATGGATCTTTTGATTCATGTCCACTTTTTGGTTGTTACAAAAATAATGCTGCTGTGAACATTTGTGTCCAGGTTTTTATGTCTTCAACATGGGAGGATTTGGAGCTGGGAGTGATATTTGTGTGAGCAGAGAGGGCTGAGAGGAGGCCGTTTGTGGATCTGTCCTTACCGGGTCAGGTCAGGTCAAGCTTTGTGTGCTTCATTTCGTTTCAGTGACCCTGTGGGGCCGGGTCTGTTATTTTCCCCTTTTACAGATGAGGGCACTTGGGCTCAGTGAGATTAAGTCAGCCGTGCTGCTCGAGGACAGGAGGGCAGCTCCGGGCTGCGCTACCTCCTATCCATCTGTGGGTCGCCAGGCCAGGGATATAGCCTTGCTGGGGGGACCTAGCTCTGAGTGGTTTTACAGAGGGGCTGGGGAGAGTGGGGTATTTTTTTGTACCCCAGCGAGCAGGGTATGGGCGAGGGCAGATGTTTCGGAGGCAGCATCAGCAGGACCTGGTGTCCCGAGCGTCAGTAGAAAGAACATTGGCACAACCTTTGTGACCAGGGGCTGATCTTGTCTCTTTGGAGCTCCACCTTCCTCACCTGGCCCAGGGGAGGGGGGGGGAGGAGAGGAAGAGAGGAAAGAAAGAAAGGAGTGAATCTGCTAGAATGTGCAGAGTTGATGATCTTGGGGTGGGGTTGGCATGTAGCAGGTGTAGGCAGGTTGGGGGAGCATGTCCAGTGGGCTGGGGTGAGAGGTTCCGAGCATTGTGAAAGCTGCCACCCAGAGCCTGCTGAGCCGGTTGTGATCCAGGACTATTGATTTTTCCTAATATTTGAATTTGAGCCTTTGTTTCTGGGAAGAGCGCAGTACTGACTTGCCCACAACCTCAGCAGCCTCTCCCAGCCTATGTCCCTCCCTCTTTCTGGCCAGACATCTCCTTAAAACCAGTGAGGCCTTCTTGGGTCCCAGAGGTCACTCTGGTGGCCTCTCCTATCTGGGCTTTTCTGTGGTCACGTGGCGAAGCTTTCTGTCCCTTTTATCAATGACTTGCAGCTTGCCGGGGCTTTGTGAGAAGTATGTCACTGCCAGTTAGAAAACAGAGACCGAAACCTCCCTCTTAGGAGTGGTGTTGAAATGACTTGCTCTTGTTCTGACTCTAGGATTTTGCTGGGTTGTTATGAATCAGTCACTTAATTTGTTTTTTAAGTGTGACCAGCACATTAGTCTTCATGAGAAGCTAGGTTTATGGGAAAAAAGTTAGATTTTTCTTTCGTTAATCCTAAATCAGAATCCTACCCCCAGTCAGAGCTTCCTGATGTGACTTCATAGGTCGGGCTAAAGGGGACACAGACACAGAGGTGGGCGCTCACTTGCCCCCATGTCAGCACCTGTTTGGGGCCTGCAGTTCTCACCTGGCCTCATGAAATACAGTCACTGTCCATTGCAGAACTGATCAGGTGCAAGGGCCTCATTCAGAACATGCAGGGGCCGTAAGGATTCCGGTGCAGAGCTGCAGCTGAGGCCCAGGGAAGGGAAGCAACTTGCCCAAGGCCCCGTAGTGTGGCCCAGCTGCTTGGCGGCACACCCAGTACTTCAGACACTGAAGTCCCAACACTGAGCCCCCAGGCTGCTCAGGGAAGACACCTGTCCTTTCCCACTTCTAATCCATTTAGAATTGGTTTTCTGGGGTTGGATTCTGAAGTTTGCTTCGTGATCTGCTGGCAGGGGTGAGAAGGGAGGGAAATTTCTTTTTGGGGAAAGAGGTGAAGGTGCCTGTTGGATTCTGGCATCTCTGCAGTTTTTGGCCATCTGAGGGGAGGGTGAACCTGCCAGGCTTCTGGAAGTGTTGGCTGCCGGCGGTCCCTGTCCCCCCCCCCCTCCCCATTCATTGCATTTACGAGTAGAGATACCATCCACCCAGTAACTGGGTGGGCTTTTGGCAAAACTGGGAAGCTGAGTTTGGGAGCTTGGTTGGGGACGAAAAAGAGTAGAGTTCTTTGTATTTAAAAAAAAAAAACAACAAACCAACAAACTTGCTGATACAGCATTGAAAAGTCATCGTCCTACTCATCCTCGCTTGAGATAAGTCCCACGGTGGTTGGTATCAGGGTGCAGTTTCCCCCCGTGAGAACATAGTGAGATCAACTTTGTGTGGGCTGGTGTGTTAGAAGAACAAGAAGCCCTGTGTTGAAGCATCCAAAATGTGAAGCAGCGTGCGTGTGTGTAGGGGGTGATTGCTGAGACCGTGGACTACTATGCAGTCATTACAAATGTTTTGAAAGAGTGAACGATATGGGAAGAAGGTATTTGTAATCTAAGGATGTGGACTACTAAATAACAAACTATAAACCCAATTGGGTAAAACCATCAATGAGACTTAACGCAAATTGTGATTGTGTGGCTATGTGAATGCATTGTAGTGTGGGGTTTAACTGCTCACTAGGCAGACCTGGGCCACGGTCAGCCTTGCCACAGAATGGCTGTGTGCCCTTGGGCAAGTCACTGGCCCTTCTGGAGCTAAGGCTCCTGGTCTGTAACTTGGAAACCATACCTTACCTCTGGGTTGTGAGGATTAAATGAGCTTACTGGGCCCCAGGGATAAGTCTGCCAGTGTCCCCATTGCCCTGAGGCCTGTGGCTGAGCAGTGAGCCCAGCTCATGTTACCTGCTACTTCCAGCCTGTCAGAGCTCCAGTGCCTTCTGGATCGAGGACACACACACTGTGGGCATGTCACCCACATTTCTTGCAGTTCCCCAGGACACCATGCGCTTTCCTGCCACCAGGCCCTTATACATGTTAGAGTAACTCTGGCTTTTCTGTTTCTCTAGATTGGGTTCCATGGGTCACCCAGCCTGGTCCTCAGTAGGGGCTCAGTCAGTGTTTGTTGAGTGAATCAAAGATTAGGACTTTAATTGGTGAGCAGCATGGGACAGGGCAGAGGGCAGCAGTGGTCACTATTGCCACTGCGGGGACCAGACCCACTGGGGATATGGAGATTGATTTTGGCATAGCCTGCATTTCATTTCAGTATTCACCGCACATTGTGAGACATTTAACTACGAGGCTTGGTCGCTTTTGCTACCTGTAGCTTGGGGCTGTGTGTGCTTCGTTATAGGAGGGCATCATCAAGCCTGTGCAGTGATGAACTATGTACATGAGTCTGTGGCACTGTCCTGCGGGTCAGGTGAGAGCTGGCCTGGAAGCAGAAGGCAGCCTGGCTTCTCTTTCCAACCTTACCACGTTCTAGATTGGCCATCTTGGGCCAGTCTAGGGAAGGAACATAATGCTAGCTGGAACCTTTCACATGTTTTTACACACATCATTTTCATTTTGTTTTTAGAGCACAGTTTAGCTCAGAATGTGATGGGCCACACAAGCATGATTAGTGTGAAGGAGGCAGTAGGGAGTGGTGGGGACTCTGGCAGACTAAGAAAACAGCCCTGTTTGAAGGGTAGTGCTTCCTCCCTCTATGTTTTACAATAATCACATATAGTGTTGACTAACACCCAGGTACTGTTTTATTTACTTATTTTTTTATTAATGTAGTAAAATATACATGACAAAAGTTAGCATTCGAGCCATCTTTAAGTTCCTAATTCAGAGGCCTTATGCCCATCCCCCATGCTGTGCGGTCATCACCACTATCCATTCAGGCAGTGTTTTTTGTGCATTATTAACATCAACTCCTTTAATCATCACTACAGCCCAATGAGGTGTCTTGATTTTTAATCCTCATTTGAGGATTGTGGACCCTGAGACGCAGAGGGGTCAAGTCATTTGCCCAAAGCCCACCCCACTAGTTAGTGTTGGAGCTGAGAGCCTGACTCCGGGAACCCAGTGTAGTTAGCTGTTCTGATTCCTTTTAAGAGAAAAGCCAGGGAAAGAGTTTCTAATGTTTTATCACCTGCTTTAAAAAAACACTGACTCAAATTAATCCAACCAAGCATGGCGGGGGCTGGAAGACACCCATCACTGCGGAATGCTCGGGAGTCACTGTAACTCACCCTGGCACCCTCGCTGTCTCTCTCTTGGGGGGAGTGGGAGGATCTAGGCACTCATGTAGTGAAAATCTTTTATAACGTGACATGTAATGTCAGCTATGGAGTCTGAGATAGTAGCATGTTGGCATATAGGGTGTTCCTTACGTGCCAGGTCCTGTTTAATAGCCCCCTCTCCCAAGGTCCCGGGTAGTGTTACCTTCCTTTTGCACATGGGGAAACTGAGGCACAGTTTGGTCAGAGAGCTCCTCTGAAGTTGCACAGCTGGGAGTGGCTGTCAGGATTAGAACCCTGGCAATGGACTCTAGAGCGGAGCTCTCTCCCCTGTGCTTACACCATGCCTGCCCAGGGAAGGGGCAGCAACGAGCATCTGCTAAGCCCTGCTTGGTTCTGGACGTCGTGCTGGGCACTTTCTCTCACTTCACGTCATTTAACCCTCATCAGGCCTTGAACAGTGACAGAGATGGGAACTGACACTTGGGTCTCTGACTTCCTGAGGTCACTGGGACTTGAACTTGGGTCTGAGACACAGCAAAACCCCGGTAGTCTTTCCTCCAGATGGCAGATGATGGGCAGATGGTTTTTCGTTTAAGGAAGGAGCACCAAAAAGAGCAGGAAGAAGAGTCCCAGGGACTGAGCCACAGCAGGGCAGTTCCCCTTCCTGTGTGTTTCAGGTGGCTCCAGGGGTGTCGGGGTGTCCCCCGTCTAAAACAACTTGGGGGCCTGGGGTGGGGGAGCACTGAAATGGGCCTTCCTGGGGTGAGTGCCAGGCTGGCCATGGGCCTTCTTTCCCTCTCATTTCTTTTTCTTACTATTTTATTTTACTTTTTTATTCCTACAAGAACTGGGGTATAGGGCAGAGGTGCTGGGGGCGAGAGGGTTCACCAGAGACAGAGCGGGGAGCAGAACAGGCAGATTGACTGAAACACACTGCTGAGGGGAGCAGCGGGCGAGACAGGGGAGGTCTGCTGCGCCCTGTGGGTCAGCTCCCTGGTGGGGGATGGAACTCAGGCCATGGTGGTGATGGCACTGAGACCTAACCCCTAGGCCACCAGGGAGGCCCCTCTTTTTCTTTTTTTTTAAATGACAGCTTTGCTGGTAACAACCTGGAATTGCCTGTCTTGGTCCACACCCTCTCACTAAGTGGTGCTAACTGAATTAAACCACAGCCCTAAGGTGGTGTTTTCAAGGTTGGCCTCTTGGAGGCTTTGTTGGAAGGTCTAGCCAGCCAGAATGTGAGGGCCACTCCTATTCACTCAGCACGTCCCCCTTCCCCCCCACCTGTGCTAAGTCCCAGGGGAGTGAAGATGGAGGACCCTGTCCCTGTGGTCAGGGACCCCATGATCTACAGGGGGCAGCAATGGGGCAGCTGCTCCACCTGTTAACACAGTCGCTGCCACGTTTGGAGAGGACGGTGCGAGTGGCAAGGACACTGGCAGTCAGGAAGGGGGCCTTAGAAGGGCCTCCGGTGCGAGCCCCTTGGGCACCGAGCCCAGGTCCCGCACAGGAGACTAGAAATACTGAGAATGTGTTTCAGGGTCATCTTCCAGAAGCCAAGCCCCATGGGATAGAAAGTAAATGACAAATGATAATTCAGCTCCACTGGGGCCTCTGTTGGCCTGCAGACCACTTTGATGGTTTCAGACACTTGGAACGGGCTTCCGGAACTAGGAGACTGTGAATCTGGTGGCTGTGCAGGCCGTCTTGGGGTGTGGACAGCTGGCCGGAGCCCAGTAGCATGCGGGGGTCTGAGCTCGAGGCCAGCATTCTAGTCAGAAGCTGGGGCCCTGCAGGTGCCAGGTGCTGGGTGGACTTCCAGAAGGACAGAATGGACATCAGGACCTTGGCAGGGCGGGGAGCTGAGACTGGGAGCAGCTCTCTGCTGCCGGAAGTGCTCAGTAAACGCTCCTTAATCATTTCCTGCCTGGCAAGCCCTGTGGTGTGCCCAGGAGAGCCCTCGTTCTCGTGGGGGCAGGGGTGCCAGTCACTGGGTGGCTCCTGGCTCCATTCAGACGACCTGACCTCCCGCCCGCCTCGTCCTCTGGGAGCTGGGGTGGTGGCACCGACCTGCGAGGCAGGCGCCAGGGCGTCAGTGTGGGTAAATAAACAGTGAACCCAGCACGGGGAACCTGTTGCCAGGCGGTCTTGGCTTAGTGAGCTAAACAGAAGCACGTGATGCGCCGGCCAGCCGGTGGCCACCCAGGCAGGGACTCTGGGCTGCAGGGGGCGTGGCTCGGGGGTGCAGGCACACACCCACATCCTTCCTCCCAGCCCTCTTCCAAGAAAGTGCTGCCCTCCCCGGGGTGTGGTGAGGACCTTCTGGGCCCCTGGCATAGGGAGGATCTTTGCTATGACTGGGGTGTCTCTACATGCAGGTGACCCTAAACCAGAAGGCGTGGGGTATTGGTGAAGTTTAAGCTCAGCAAGTAGGTTCTGGGCTGTTTAGGGGTGACCAGAGTGTCCGTGTGTCCAGACAGAGAGGGCTCTTCAGGGCTGGCGCATCTATTGGATTTAAAAAAATGTGTGTTCGGAAGTTGACAGGTGGTGGTGGTGCAGGGCGTTGGCGTGAAGAGTGGGGGTGCTCTCTGTTCCCTTGCTGTTGTGGGACTGGCTCTTCTTTGGGGTGGCCCCTTTCCCCCTTAGCATCAGAGTCCCCTAGGGTGATGAGGACGCTTGTGGGTCTGTCTCACATTCTGTGGGTCGGGAAAGGGGGTGTTGTGATCAAGCAAATTTAGAGAACTTCGGGCTAAACTAAAGCAAATCCTGCAGTCTTTGTGGGACTGCTCAGAACCTTTAGCCTGCTGATGCCTCTTTAGGAGGAAAGGGGATAGAAAAGCCTTACTTCCCCCACATCTTTGTCTCCCCCC